>WOVY01005990.1:0-169828 GCA_013436015.1 Rhipicephalus annulatus | reverse complement strand
ACCAGAACAAACAATTCGCGAGGAGAACGAAGAACAATACTTTTATTGGCAGCAAGCCAGCGATGCCGTTCCAATGCAAAAAAAGAGTTTACCGTAGTACAACCTTATCAAGAGTTCGCAAACCGCACGCCTTCTCCTTCAGAGGCAAAACGTAGAAAAAGCATGTGTCACTTCAGTGTTGGCGCTAACATTACAAAACAGTCGTAAAAAATCAGCAAAGGATGGTTCAATAAAAGCTCCAAACTTCATCGGTCAGGCTGAGGACATAAAGAGGCGGGGGTTTTCGCCAGGGAATCACGTTCTCGTGAAAAAGATGCGCAAGCATTTGAACACGTGCAGTATCAGTGCAAATGTACGTGCGTAGCACAGTACTCACGGAATGAACTAGGACGCTCGGAACGCGTATTGGAGGGGAAGTGATTTTAAATGAAAAGAAGAGAAAAGTGAGCCTCGTAACTGCCTTCAGTGGGAGGACACCTCAACAGTAGCTCACGAGGGGTGGGTGTAAAGGAGGGATTAAAAGGATAGGATTAAAAGGTAAAGAGATAGAGAAAGAGGAAGGAGAGAGCGAGTCGCAGGGACAGCGAACGACGGAAGTAAGGAAGATAGGAAAGATGGACACACGGTCGCAGGAGTCCGAGGACGGGGCACCACTCGGCGAGAGCTCTTGTCGGCGTCAGGAGATGGCGCAGGGCGAGCCCAGTCGGCTAGAGCTGCGCTGTCGTCGGAGATCGCGGGGGCAAAACCAGTCGGCCCAAAGCCCAGCGAGCGAGTCGGAACGCGTGGCCGCCGATTCAGATAGCCCAGCTCGTGGGAGCTCGGGAATTAATGCGTCGCATGTGGCATACAGTGAGGGGGAGAACACCTACAACGCAGCATTACTCCTTCTGGTCGCTAAAGAGTAAGCATTTAGTTCACAAAGAGCACGCTGCCAGCGCGGCGCTGCTAGACCTGTGACTGTTTCTTTTTTGCACTTTCAAAGGAAAGCAGTACGCTGCATGCTGCTTCAACACGAACATCGTAACCCTCTGCTGAAACATTACCTGTAGTGACGTTCTTTTTTTAACTCTATATGATAACTTTCCCTTCTATGAACACTTATTTTGTGGGCTTATATATCCCACAAACATTATAATCATAATCTTGAGTGCAGAATGAAATTACTCAAATTCACTAGGTGTTGAATTATTTGGTGATATTTATGAAAACTATGGATGCGATATTTTGGGATAGACATATATTTGTCGCTTTACTCATACATTGAACAAATCAAAAACTCCCTTTTGATTTAATTTGCCACAAAGTGAAATACATATGAATGGCATCTTAATACTGTGCATGTCACCTCAGAATTACTTGATTCTGGTGGCATTCCACACCAGCTAGTTTTATAAATTACAAATAGCTGCTATTTTTACTGGTTCCATAGGCGACAAGTACGTCTCACCTATTACAGCTTATGAGTACCAATACGCACCGATAGCTGTCGCCTATATGTACCAATACATATTTATTGGTCCATATGGGACAAATAGTTGTCTCCTGTTGAACCCTAGTGGCGCCAATACGTGTCTATTGGTTCTATAGGGGACAAATAGCTACAACCTATAGGCCCATTATTGGTTTTATAGGTGACAAATAGGTGTAGTCAATGGGTTTTCATTGGTGTCAATGGAATTTTAATAGGACCAATAAGGTACCAATACAGCTCTTATAAAACGAATAAGAATTTTTATAAAACCAATACATTTCTCTTCTGGTATTTTCGCTAGGGGGGTTTCGGGTGAGCAGGAGAGACCGAGACTGGTTTCGTTGCCTAAGAATGCCAAAGATCTCGAGGAAAGAGAGGAAGATAATGTTTGGTGGGAAAACGGTCGCCACGGCACTCGATCAGGCATTTGGGGCTTCAGGCCTCGTGTGCTAGGCCAGTTGCGCTATGTGGTTGCCACTGGGCCCTTCGAGATGATGCAACAATGTCGCACTGCTGGTGGCACCCTACGAGAATTAGGCATTACAAGCATCTGTGGCATGTCTTCTTCCAAGAATTAGACAAACAGGTCATCATGCTAGCTGGCACGTGTGTTTTTGCGAAAGCATGATTGTAGACGTCCTCAGAACATGGCTGCTTCAATGTCCACCATGAAAAATTCTTCGTGCTGTCTGGGCCTGTGTTCGGATGAATAAGTGGTAGACCACTTCGAAAGCATTGGATTGCTAAGTGTACCATGCACTGCATAGACATTTCTGAGGAAAGACGTGCTTCGCTTTTCCCCCCAAGGCTAAAGAATAGAGTCATTCGTGAAACTTCAAGTTGTGTATTGCATCAATTGCCGATGTCTGTAACATATTGTGCTATATCCAATATATAAAGCATTTCCTATGCCTACTGTCTTGGCTCTGAACGTCTGAGGTCCTGAACCCATGAACCTTCACAGTCATCAAAACTAGAAAAGAGGATACAGATGCTCAAGTGCCAATACAGTCCACGCAAGTACAAGCAACCAGTCATTGGCTCTCACCACGTCGGAGACTCAGTGGCCTTCACTACCGTCAAGAGCCGCAGTAGTGCCATCATAACAGTGCTCCTGCCCCCATAAAGAAAACAAGAAGATGGACAACGCATATGTCAAAACTATGCTTAAAAATTTAATGGGTTCGACGCGTAAGATCTTAGCAGCCTAAACACTCCCGCTGCTAAGGCGGCTGTGCAGCTACTTGAGGTTTTGGAGCCTCTTTTAGTGGTTCTTCAATAAGTGAACTTGACATTGATGTTCGAACATGGCAGTGATGTGCGTCGCGCTCGGAGTGCTCGACCACGGCCGCCTAGATGCGACGATCTAGGAATTACGACGTGGTGCTTGTGTGTACGCTGGGTGAGCGCGCGCTAACTGATTTTATGTTTCGCCGCGCCAATGAAGTCTGGAGCAGGTCTCGACACGTCACCACGCCGCGCTGTATATCTCTGGCTTCAAGATAGTCACGACCAACACACGACAGCAACAGTTGGGAAGTCAACATGGCGGCCGAGAAGACGTCGTCGCTGCAGCAGTGCCTATCGGATACATTATTCAGTCCGACTCGGAGCAGAAAATCAGTGCTGGATTCTTTCGCAAGTTGGTGATCATTCTTCATTCTACTCGTCGCATGTGCGATACGGATCGCGCTTGCCGTCAACTGGCTCTGTCGCGCTGTATATCGCACGCACGAAATGCACCACGAAGGTCAGCTTGGACGTTTTGCAGTTCGCCTGTGCTTTGCAACCGCCTGCAAATCGGCCGCCATTGCCGTCGGCCTCCCGTACGCTCGCTCATCGAGTGCTCGCCTGCCTTCGCCGCCGCAATGAGCTCCGGGCTCGCGATATTGGGATGAGACCTCGTCGCTGTGTTGGGAGTAGTCGAAAACACGTTGCGGGTTCTCGTAACGAGCTTGCCTGTAGTATGTCGCACGCTAAAATTGCAACATGCAGCGCGGGTGGCGGGGCTTTCGCTTGCGTCGGAACTCAGTTAAAATTGGTCGCCATTACAGTTGACTTCCCGTCAGTCGGTCGCAAGCAGCTCGGCGCCATCCGTTGGCCGCGACGGCGGACTCACGTTTGCGCGCTGCACTCGCTCTAGTTTGTGGAAAAGGGCCGCATTACCGTCGATTCTTCAGCGCTAGCTCCAAACCAGCTCGGCGCTGTTCGTGGCGGCGGCCAAGCGTACGCTCGCTCTCCTGTTCGAAGTTCGCTGGCGGCTTACACTCCGCGAGCAGTGCCGTGTTTGGTCTCGCGTTCGCTTGCTCGAGCTGAACGACGTCGCTCGCTTAGAACTCGCCGACATGTTGGCAGCACGGTGGTTCGCGGAGTTATGGCTGCGGCCGCCGCTCCTAAGCTGTTGCGCTACGGGGATCGAAATTAGTCTGACGATGTGTGACATCTAGGTGTAGCATGTCATATCTCACGTATGTTTTTATTTCATCCTTGCACGTATTTCTCATATACTTTCATATTAATCCTCTGTCACGTGTGACGCACTATTTTACATACTTATTGTGCAGCCGCGGGCACACCACCATGCTGAGGGCTGTGAGCGCTGGCGTCTGCGATGCCTGTCATCCATCTCTTTCGCCAGAGCAGCTTCAGAAGGATTGTGCGAGATGGGAAGGTAATGTTATCTGTGTCTCATATTTTACACGCATGTTTTTGTATTAACTTGCACGCACTGGTCATATGCGTGTATCCTTATCTTCTCTCACGTGTGTCTAACTTTTTTTACTATCTTGTTGTACGTACAGCTGTGGGAACAAAACAGGCAGAAGGCTGCGTGCGCTGGCGTCTTGCAATGCCTGTCATTTATCACTTCCGTCGGAGAAGCTCCACAAGGAGTGAACAAGATGTGACAACGAGACTGTACTTGTACACTTCACCATGAATTCACTTAAAATAATAGAGAATCTTCATGTGTATGTAGAAAAATAAAAGATTTCGATGTCTCACTTTTGTCTTTCGTTGTTGCCGTGACTGCGAAAGCAGTTACACATAGGTGGCTAACTACTTCTTCGCGTGTTCTTTTCTGCGCTATTTGTTGCCCACTGCACAGAAAAACAGGCAAAAAAGTATTAGGCCTGGCGGAAAATAAATAAAAAAACTATGTTTGAACTGGGGATAAAAAGTTCATCCGATTGGAGTATTTGAGTGGATCAGCCGTTCGTTCCGGCGAGGTGCAACTGTAAGAACTAACGGTTGCCCGGTAAGGTGTAAATGTGGGGATTAACAGTTGCCCTTTAGGGTGCAAATGTGAGGACTAAATTTTAGTCCTTTGAGGTGATTTGTGGGACTAACGGTTACTCACTAATGTGTAATTGTTAGGACTAAATGTTAGTCCCATGAGCTTGTCTGTGGAGACTAACTGTTAGACTCGGTGCCGTTAGTCTTTAGAGGGATTATTGGTTTTGGCAGCCACATTAGTCCCCAAAAGGACGTACCACACACCCTTTTAACACTATTTTGCCTTAAGAGTGCAGGCATTGGCGTAGCGGCAGTCGTCGCTGCAGCAGCGGTCATCATGGTGGACGTCCGAGTCTTGTTGGGCAAAGGCCCGCACTCCGGTGGTAGACCTTGTTGCCTACGGCTGGCTCGCTGGTCGTGATCGGCGTCGCTGTCTTCTCTACGACGTGAACTTGGTTTCCGGCTGGAAGGGGGCGTGCAGTACATGGATCGGGAAGCACCTCCACCAGATGTCACGCGTGGTCGTGACATGGCTGAAGGCAGGAGACTACATGGTCAGATCAAACTTTTTATTTGGACGAAGCTGTGCCCGATAAACGGAAAGTCGGGTTACAGTAGCACACTTGCGTTCAAGAGAATTTTATTTCCGGATATATCTTACACAGCTTATTTGCACACATAAAAATGGACAATGGTGAACAATGCGTATGTACAATGCAAGCTGTTATATACAGCGAAAGAACTTATAGCGTATGCAGTGACGTACAATGCAAAAGTTGTACAAGAAAGACAGGACATTCATGACATCGAGATGATTAAACTTAAATGAACAGTAAGGCTATATGAACAAACAAGGTGAGGTCATTGACAGTGTAGCGGGATATTTTTCATTCACCTGTGAGGACAATTTGCTCTCGCGCTCAAGAACAATATGCACAAAAATACATGTTTCTAAAGAAGAAAAGAAAACTACACACTGTAATGTCACAGTGGTACAAGCTCTAGCCCACCTCCTCAATAAGGGAGGAAAGGCATGGACACTCTATTGTTTTTTACGATAGTGATAGCGGTGAATGCAGCGTCGGCCGTCGATCAACTGACAAGCGGCGAAGCGTGTCGGCATTTATACGCACGCCATCGAACATTCTGGCATTATCGCTAGCGGCGAAGTAGATTGCAGAATAATCTAAAATGCTCACGACGTGGGAGCAATCTCAACAAAATGATCAACGGCAGCCCTGAAGCTTATCGAACACTGTAGGCGCGGTTTGCGCTGAGAATCGCGTACAGCGTAACGGGTTGATAAAAAAACTTGAGGAATGAACGTGGCAATATCATGAGTGCCAGAATAATAAAGTAAAATTTAGACACCTTACTCAACAAATGGTACAACCAAAACACTTTTCTGCACCGTTGGAAGTCATTCACATGGACTTCAAAGAACTTTGTAAAAAAAGCAAAGGTTATGTCTTGTAAAATTATGGTGGCAGCTAGAGCAGAAAGAGGATACCAACAGTCTAATATGATGATAATTGACACGTGGGGTTTGACATCCCATAACCACCATATTATTATGACAGACGCCATAGTGGAAGACTCCGGAAATTCCGACCCCCTGGGTTTCTTTAACGTACACCCAAATCTGAGCACACGGGCCCACAACATTTCCGCCTCCATCGGAAATGCAGCCGCCGCAGCCGGGATTCAATCCTGTGGCCTGCGGGTCAGCATCCGAGTACCTTAGCCACTAGAACAACACGGCCTTTCTTTCTGAACTAAAAAAAATGTTTGACAGAGAGTCAGTATTAGTGAGAGACAGTGAACCAGATTTACGGAGACATAACCCAATAAAAGGGCAAACCAACAGCGAATTGAGCTCAGGTTTACCGCTCTATGTCATTCAGCCGTTAATGAACAACTGAAGCAAGCTAATTGAGACAAAAATGAGTACTTAAGCATGTGTCCAGGCTTCCCTGAAGGATAGCAGAACTTCCTTTAAATGACGCAGCTCATCATACCCAGCCCTAAAAAGCAGCTCTCGGATGCACATCACTTTTCACTGCTCTTGCAAAGCAACATATTTACCAGTTAACGTGAATTTGTAAGTGGCAGTAGTGATCAGCCTGACAGAAGAGACAACAATAGAGGGTGAATCTCTGTACAGAAAGAGAGCGAAAAGGAACTTTGACAAAAAAAATGCAGCTGTACCAGGAATATAGGTCCGGGCCTTGGTGCTAATGATTAAAGAATTGCGAAACTCCGGAGCGAGTTACAGAGGGCCATTGTTTTGGTCAAAATAGCAAGCCAGCAGGGAAATTTGAAGACTTCCTCGTACATTGACGTCAATGGCACCTTCAAATTGGCCTCCAGAGCCAACATCCCACAGGGGTACGACACCACTTTTTAAAGGCGAGTTCACTTCGCCATACAAATCTTATGTATGCAAATAGGACTCTGAGCAAGTTTGAATCAAATAAAAAGGTGATAAGATACATGATTTACTATATTGAAATCAGTTTTACTGTGACACACCTTCTGACATGAACACTAGCGTAACATCAGGCCATTCTAGAGACTTCATGCTGCAATCAGGCTAGTTGTGATGACATCGGGTACCAAAATTGCTACTCATGCGTCACAAAAACAGTCAAAATGACTGCTTATGGGTCGGCAACAGAGCCACAGTGCGGAGTGGCCGAGAGAGTTTCACGATTTTTCGCACAAGCACATGACGCGAAGCTCATATTGTGTTACGATGTCAGGGCAATGTAGAAAACCACATTCGCGATTACTTCAGTTTTTTTTTTTTTTGTCTGTACCGCTTTTTGTCGGTGAAGTTTGGGGGGGGGGGGCGGGATTTTGACAACTCCATCAATGAGAGCCGTTTTAGGTGAAAGTGTTTCTTCGCCGACTTTTCAAAGGCGTTCGTTTCCTTTTTCTCCTACATAAAGAGAGGCATATCACAACATCAGAAATTTCGGCATGGGGAGTGTAGTGCTAATGCAAATATAAGACACTCGAAATCCCAAAAATGCAGAGCCGGTGCTACGTTAACTACTTTTCAAAAACGAAGCGCTCACTTGTATTGGGCACACTCACGTTCTGGCTTTTTTTAAATGCGCATGGAAACGATGCAAACACGGTACTAATGTTACAAGCCCGTCGTCTCGTTATTTGCCCTGTCTCATGGGAGCAGAGCATAAGCCGTAATTTTTTTTCCCCTTAACCATCTCGTTTTCCAGCACACTCTCATGTGCCGCGCAATATGACGTCTTGGAAATCCTGAAACGTACAAAAATTATTCAGTGTCTCTGTGCAACCGGATCCAAAGACGAAATCCATGTATTCGCGAACGCAGTCGTATGTGAGGAAAAGCGAGCGAGTGAAGCATGCCTATTTACACATGGAAAGCTGTGCCCGGTGTCCGTTTCACACGATTGCCGCAGCCAAATGTGACGGAAGAGCCATCAACCGTCTTCTCAAAAAGTAACCAAAGACCTGTTCAAAACCATCTTGTTCAATCATAGTCACCACACGCATTACTAGCACAAAAACAACGCGAAAGCCACGAACGCTACAATGCGCCCATCCACTTTCTGCCCTGAGCAATAAGGCGGCACGTCGGCTTCATCTACAGAGCCCCTCCGCTCTCTCCAGGGGTTTTATTACAACCTCCTTGATTCTTTTTATTGCCAATCTCAGAGGCATGGCTAAGTGCAGATATTGATGCAAGATGGCAGCACTAGTTCTAATTTGTGGCGCAATGAAAAGTTTGACACAGAAGCGATTTCGCAAGGTACAGGAAACGACGCGCTATAAGTATAGATTACCCGCTAATTTACCCATTGTAATTATGGCATTATTATTGACATAGTTATAATCATTTTTAGGTCGCGCCGCAGTAGGTTTTTCTTGTACTTAGCCAAAAATTGAGCAGGTACGCCTAAGTTGGGAGAATATTCCACTATCAGAATAACGACATTGTGCATTATTCCACCACTTCCGTTAGAGTGTACAAGAAGTATTGAGTGGCGTGACCGCGCCTCGCCGCCTGAGCCCTCCGGCGTTGCCTGCAGCGGGGGCGCTGCCATCGATTAGTACTGAAAGAGCCACGCGCCGCGTGCAGGAACTGCTATGCGGTTCGGCTCCTCCGTCGCACTTTCTTAATGCATATTTCTTCGTACCTGCCCATCATTCATGCCTAGCACAGGATGTCATAGCCCTTCAAGTATGACACGCGAATCTACTGAATTTGAGCTCCATAAAAGCCCTTGTGAGAGATCAAAAATAATTCAGAATCAGAATCAGAAATGCTTTTATTTTCCATCGAAATTGTTGGGGGGCCTTCAGGCGAAAAGCTGCATAGTACAACTTAAATGTGCCTGAAGGCCCTCACATGGCAGCAGTAACACCAAAACCAACATAAATACAGGTGTTAAGCATATATACAAATATAATACACCGTTTTAATTGAAACTAGAAACTTGCAACATGTTGAATAACACTAGTGATTTCCCACGAACACATGGTACTTTAAAATAACATAAAAATGTAATACATATGTGAGAAGAGATGTGACAGTACATTGTGATACACATGAAACAATAGTATTTACAACACTAAGAAAAGCACTGCTATAAATATGACTATGATGCACACTATGATGATACTTTGTATATTGAAACACTGAGCGCGAAGTATATAATATAACAGAAAATGCGAAAATGCAATAACGATGTCTTTTATATGTTCATTCCGATTTACAAAAGTATTGTATAACTTGTTTGCGGGTCAAAGTATTCGGAATAAATGTTTCCTTTTGCACTTTATTTAACAACGAAGGTAGGCTATGTCGTAGTGACTGCATAAGATAATTTTTGCGTCTGAATGGTACTAACCACCTGTCTTGGCTACGAGTGCGCGAGTCACTCTTTTGTGTTCGAGTCGTGACGTATGATTTAGGAAGGATTTGATATTGTCGGAGCCGAAACAAAATGAATATAAAAGTCGGTATTCATAAAGATTTGTTGCACGTATTGTATTATGTTTTGAAAAAGTTGAGCGCTAGCATGAAAATAGGGTACATTGGCTATTTGTCGAAGCGCACGTTTTTGAAGTTAAAGAAGTGTACGAATATTAGCTTCCGTGGTGGTGGCCCATACAAGCGCTTAATAGTGAAGATGCGATTCAAACAAGGCGTAATATATTTGCAACTTTACCTTCTCAGGAGAAAGCAATGCCGACAGCGAGACAGCACACCAGCGGCAGATGACAACGATTTTGATATTAGTTCAACGTGATCGGTCCAATTCATGTATTCTGAAAACGTAACGCCTAACACTTTGTATTTCCTCGAAATTTCAATGGGAGCACCGTCTAAGAATAATTCTTGATTGAAACAAGATTGGCTGCCTCTCGCCCTGAACAATATGGCTTTCGATTTTGAGCTGTTAATTGTTAGAGCATTATTACGAGACCACGCCGACAGACTAAAAAGAATATTGCGAGATTTCTGCGACAGATCATCAAGTTAAGGGCCAGAGACAAACAAACTTGTATCGTCAGCGTACAGCACAATGGATGCATCACTAACAATGTCAGCAATGTCATTTACATATACATTAAATAAGGTCAGTCCCAATACGCTACCCTGTGGTACTCCCGATTTAATTTCGCGATATGAAGAGTAGAAATTTTCAATAGCAATGCACTGAGTCCTCCCGGAGAAATATGATCGAAACAATAAGTTTGCACGCCCCGAATGCCGTAGCTTTCAAGCTTTCTTATTAAAATTTCATGATTTAAGCGATTGAATGTCTTGCTATAGTCTATAAATATACCTAAAGTTAGTTTTCCTGCATCGATGTTATCAATTATTAGCTCCTTTTGACATAACAATGCTGTCTCTGTAGACCTGCCTGGGCGGAATCCGTGCTGACAGTCAGACAGAATGTTATTCTTTAAAAAAAAGTCATTAATTCTAGCTGAGATCACCTTCTCTAAACCCTTAGAAAAGGTGGACAGAATAGAATTCAAAAAGGGTGTGTCTTATACTTGTTTCTTCTCGCCTAACTCTTTCTTCGTTGGTTAGGCGTCCACAATATTCAAAATAACTGAGCCGATTTATTTGAAGTTAGCTGTAGTCAGAAAGCAGTGGGATTAAAAAAACAAACACTGTGTCGCATGCACGCAGAACGAGAAAGCCATAAGTAAAGAGGGTAGAGGAAGGGAACCTGAGCCGTCTACACCACGTAATGTTCTCGTAATTTAACTTTCCAGGGTATTCTAAAATATTTATACGCATTCACAGCAACCACGAAGTTCCAAAGTTAGGCGTTCTGCTGCACACCCCACCCCCTCAAAAAAAAAAAAAGAAATCTGCCATGGGTAGCCCTGCGCCAGTAGTTTATAGTTGGCGAAGCTGAATATACGTGTGTCTACAAATGCGCACTATAGATTTCACGTTTTCGATACTATCAGGTCTCAAAACTAGTTCAAGTCTCATGTAGTCGGACGAGAAATGCACCGCCTAAAATAGTAGCTGTGTTAAGGACATTGCATGAATATATATATATATATATATATATATATATATATATATATATATATATATATATATATATAATGTGTGTGTGTGTGTGTGTACTGTGTACATATAAGTGGAAGGTAAATTTCTCAAAATAAGATGCACCACTGCCTACCTACACAGTTGATAATAATAGTAGAACTACACTTATAATTCAAAACATCGTCGTAAATTTGCTCGCTTGCAATGGCATTACGCCAATAAAATATTTGAAAAGCAACACAATATAAGCTGTTGATATAAAATGAGAACTGGTTACAATGTATTTACGCAGAATAACAGACAAGCTATATATACAATTGGCACTTTTTAATATGCTTGTGTGTCGTTTTAATAAGTTTAATATGCATTAAGCCTATCGGAAACCAATAATTATTATCTTCCGCAAAACTGGCATGATAAAACAGAGTCGTCACTGATTAATGTTGTGACAACGTTACTTATACTCGTGTTCCTCGTGAAACAATCGAGTGCATGTAGGCTCATATGAGGAACACTCTGCTCTGGATATCGTAGATACTGCCGACAAAACAAGTGTATGATTTAATCACGGTTTTGATACTTCTCATCTCTTTGTAGTTCGCCAGTAGCCACTTATGATGTAACACAGCTCAAAGCGCTGATTGAGTAAGAAGCTAGGCGGATCCGTGCAAATTCCGTTCGACATTTTTTTTTTTTTTTGTTCTGGGTCGGCAGGCTCTTGAAACAGTCAATGTCTCGACGCAATTTTGGCATGCCTGCATATTCACTCGTGTACCATGGCGCGTTGCCGGTGCGTCCTCTGATAAAGGCTCAGAAACGCATTAAACGCGCTAAAAACGAGTAATTACACGCTTTTGCAGGCTCGGGCACGCGCGCTCCCAATGCAGACGCTCCCGAGATCTTCAGTGTCATGCGGCTACAGCGTCGCTGCTACTGTCACCCGCCGGAGATTCAGCCGAGATGCGGCGCGGCCGCCTCGTTCACTCGACTGCCTTTCTAGTACACTGTACTTCCGTCTCCGTTTGGTCAACGCCTCCTCTAGAAAGATGCCTGAGGAATGGCTCGCGCTCCTAGCGGAGTTGGCCTGCCTTCAGCTTTAAACAAGCTCCGCGCGGTGGCGCTCGCGACCGCACTATTATCACGGCGACGGGCGGTACCAGCTCAGCGTTTTTCATCTGCGGCCCATAGGGGCGTGTCAGTCGAGAGTTGTTCGAGACCTGCAACTGTGCACCACTATTTCCAAGGCTATGCAAAGTGTTGCGTTGTTGCACCGTCCGCCACAAGTGACGCTAGCGACTGAGAACATTTCGAAATGAAGGAGGAAAAGGGTGTGGCAGCTGTTTTTTTTTTTCTCATGCGGCAGGCATCTTCCTAGAGGAGGCGTTGGTTTGATCAGTCACTTCACTCCCTGCCACGTGGCGTATGCGCGTAGTGCGACCGACATGGCCCCGAGTGATCGTCGCAAAGAAGATTGGGCCTTGCCGGCAGATGTTTGGAAGTGTTCCCGAGCACAGGGCGAGCCAAAGGCTCGTCCTCCCCCAGAGTACCCATCAGAATGGTTTGCGGCGCATCCAGGATCGAAGCCTATCGCTCTCGTTTTGAAACGCTGCTTCGAATCGGACGAGCGCCTCGCGAAAGCCGTGTCTGCGGGCTTGGCTGCCGGCAGCTTGCAAGTGGAATATGTCGTCGAATTCATGTACGTCGAAGGGGCAAAGATCAAGGGCACGCTCACGGAAGACTGGAAGTCGTTCGGCGTGACCATCGGCTGCGCAGGAGAAACAGTATCGCCGTGGGACCTTTTGACCATCACGGAACAGATGGGACCGGAATACCCTATCGACACAGAAACAACGGCTGTTGACAACGCGCCCAATCGCGCTGGTCTCCTCGCTCTCGTAGTGTGCATCTACCGCCTTCTCGTAGCCAAGTGCCACGGTGGTAGGCAAGATTACATACAACGCCTGCGGGACAACAACCTAAAATGCATCCTGGAGACATTTCGCTGCAGCAGTACGTATTTGGAGCGCGCAGAGCACAAATTCGGCCACTGGATTAAAGACAGGTCCTACCTGTCAATGGTCGCTGCCTTGGACATGTTCTTCAACCGTTTTAGCCGTCACGATAAGGCGGTCTTGAGGGTTGGAACGCACGTGTCGAGATACAAGCACTGTGCCGTTCTCGATGACATCAGACGTCTGTGCAAAGTAACCGAACTAACACCGTCAGAGTTATTCCGGTGGGTTTTTCTGGAGCGCATCGTGGGCGAAATAGATGTGACCGGGAAAAGAGATCAAGAGCTGTTCGAGGAGCACTCTTACGCGCCCTACCTGAGTGACCTCGGCCTCTCGCGACGTTCTCCGTACTCGGCGACGGCGAACCCCTTGCTTCACTATTGGTGCAACGCTGCGGCTTCACTGATGGGTATAAAACAAGCTCAGAAGTCAAGAATCGCGCACGAATGTGACCTCTCTGGTGCGACCATCAATGCTATGGTGTTCGCCTACGCTCATATGGAGTGCTATTGGCGATGCATTTTTGTTCCGCTTGCGCTCAAGACTGTCGACGAAGCGGATGCTCCCAGAGACATCGGCCAAATGCCCAAGGCGTTCAAGGCTGACCAGTGGTACCAGTACTTATCGGAGAAGTCGTTCGTTGTCGACCCAATAATTTCAAAGTACTGCCGCTCCAACCTTTGTGCTGACGTGCGCGATGGCACCGTAGGCGCCAAATTGGCCGAGCTTATTCCAAAGTAACGTTTGAAAGTGCCACGATTTCCGTCGAATGTGACCTGTGGAGCTTATTCCAAAGTATTGTATCGTTTTTGTCATCGTTCATTTTATCTTTATAAAAGACTGTAAAGATAACCGTTGCGCTGTATATTCCTCATTCCGCTGTAGGGGGTATGCACTAAGCATCGAGACGGCAACAAGATCGCCTAGCCATTTTTTAGGTCCGTTCCTGTGGGCTGTCCGTGCTGTCCGTCGGCTTATACGAGGTGTTCCAGTGGTATGTAGTCATCGAAGCTGCCATGAAGATATCAAGCGAAGCTCGTGCAGAGAGTTTTTTTTTTTTAATGCGAAGCATTGCTTAGTGAACTTCGGCGATTTTGAGCGTATGTCTATCTAGCCGCCTACGACTTTTAGCTCTCCTGGTCATTTCGATAATAGTATCAATACCAAAATTGGTATGGCATAACATGACTGTATGACAAGCATAAGTAACTAGTCATAGCACGAAAATGATGACTTGTATGTCATGAATCTCATGATTTACATTTTATGGTCTTACTGCTCTTACGGTAGTTTCGTTCACATCACATGTTGCAAAACTGGTATGATATGACATGACTGCATGGCAAACACAAGCGACAGACCCTAACATGAAAATCGTGACATGCATGTCATGTAACATGACTACATGCTGCATTCGCGGCCGTTTCATATACGAAATTTGGTATTACGGAACGTGATTGGATTACGAAGGTATGTGACCGATGCAAACATGACCATCATGAAATGCCTGTCATGTAAAAACATGACTATATGCCATGCTCATGATGCGCTCGCGGCCGTTTCGCTGGCTTCACTTATACCAACTTTGGTATTACGTGACGTGAATGGATGACAAAGGAATGATACTGGTGCGAACATGATAAACATGAGATGCGTGTCATGTAGCAACATGACTACATGCTATGCTCATGATGCGCTCGCGGCCGTTTCGCTAGCGTCACTTATACCAAATTTGGAATTACGGGAGGTGAATGACGAAGGTATGGGACTGGTACAAACATAATTATCAGATGCGTGTCATGTAACAACATGACTACATGCCACACTCATCACGCGCTCGCGTCCGTTTCGCTAGTTTCACATATGCCAAATTTGGTATTACGTCACGTGAATGGTCGACGAAGGTATGTGACTGGTGCAAACATGATAACCATGAGACGCATGTCATGTAATGACATGACTACAAACCACACTCAAGGAGCCAATACACCTTAACGTGACACGCTGCATCTGCGCGACGGCCTTCATTTCGTCGCGTCACGCCGGCGATGCCGTGCCAGGCACCGATTGGTCAGCCATATACTCGCAGGCCTGCGCGACAGCGTTCTAGTACACTCCGCCCGCACCGCGCTGCGTTGCTTTGATGCTTGCGCGTTTAAACACGCCCGCCGTCCCTCCCTCACGAAGAGAGGCAGACGCTGCCAGGTAGGTGTTCTGTGACGCAGTGCCGTCTGGGTGTCTGGGTGACGTTGTAGGCGCGAAATGAAGCAGGTTACATTACGAGCCGATTGCCGCCGGGCCGCGCCGACGGACGATGGTCGCGCCGGTAGCGCCTGGCGTCAGAACTCGCGTTTTGCTAGAGTAGCGTCGCTGCACCCGGCACGCGCGCGCGTGAACGTTACGTCGGAGTATATTGGGCCCTTCATGATGCGCTCGCCGCCGTTTCGCGACCTTCGCATGTACCAAATTGGGTATTACGGGACGTGAATGAGCGACGAAAGTATGTGACTAGTGCAGAGATGAGAATCATGAGATGCGTGTCATGTAACGGCAAGGCTACATGCCACGCTCATGATGCGCTGGATGCCGTTTCGCTTGCTCCACATATACCAAATTTAGTGTTACGTGACGTCAATGGATGACGAAGGTATATGACACGTCCAAACATCATAATCATGATATGCGTGTCATGTAAAGCATGACTGCACGCTACGCTTATAGCGTGCTCGCGGTCGTTTCACTAGTTCCAGATATACCAATATTGGTATCAAGTGAAGTGAATAGATGACGAAAGCAAATGACACGTCCAAAGATGATAATCGTGACGTGGATGCCATGCACGGCATAATTTACCTCCGCCTCGTAATGTTGTGCGAATCTTAAAGTGACATATCAACCTTCTTAATTCGTCCTTCGCATATCATCGGTTCCCGTTGTACGTGGGATCTGCCTTCTTTTTTTTAGATGCGGAAGCATCTTATACTCGCGCCTTGTAGTGCGCCGTCCGCACCGCTTCTCGAACATTCGACAGCTGACGCGCGCGCATGCGCCGTCGCCCACCATCTGTGCCGCGCGCGCTTCTCCTTCGAGAACATTCGACAGCTGACAGCGCATGCGCCGTCGCGCTGTATATATACTCAACGTCGGCGCTCGCTCGCTCAGTTGCCGCTCGTCCGTTGGTTTGTACGGCGCGTCGACGTCCGAAGTCGCCGTGAAATGAATGCCAACGAATCCACAAACACAATGATCGACGTCCCTTCGACCAGCGCCGCCCTTTCGCATACGTGTGTACGTGTTCACTCATTTAACACCCCCTCCTACAACCACGTTAACCAATTTAGCCATCGACCCAAGTAAGTCGCAATTTAACACCCCATTTCACAACCACGTTAACCAATTTAGCCATCGACCCAAGTAAGTCGCACTTTAACACCCCGTTAACTAATTATATGCTCCGCATCCTCCTCAGTGTTCCCCCGAGGGAAGCTGCGGGCAATTTTTTTAGCGTGCAGTGAATGCGAGGACTTTCTAAATGGCGACCACGCAGTGAGCACTTCTCGCGAATAACGTCGTGCATACCTTCATGGCCTCCGAGATGGCCGGCGCATAACGGGTTTTCGCCATCTCGGAGGCCACGATACCTTGTAAATCACCTCGTGTGACGCGTTGCTGCGAACAGCGGGGATTTAAAGCCCCCTAATATAGAGAAAGTAGCGACACTCTTCTGCATATCCTCTCCAAAGTGTTCAACCGTCCTCTCTGAAGTGTCCGACCCTCCTCTCCCAAGTATCCAAACCTAATCTATCCAAACCTAATCTATTAAACCTAAACTACCCAAACCTAATCTATTAAACCCGGCTTGTGCCACTTTCCTATCAATAATGCTATGTCACGCTGATAACACTTACGATGCTCGTCACGGCCCGAGAGGCGGGATAGGACTATGGCGGCGTGGCGGCTCGGTTAAAATAACGGCGGTACTTTCCTCAAAATATGCAGGGACTTTACGGGGATCGGCAGGTATAATAGACACCTGCGGTAATGAAGGAGATAGGTTAGATTTGAGATTCAGTAAGACAAAATTAGCAGTCATGATTTTTAACAATAATAAAGGTAGTGAGAGCTATAGAATACAGACGGTCACGCTAGAGATAACAGATAAATACAAATATCTGGGCGTATGGATAAGCGATGGAATTGCGTACCTAAGGGAACACAAAATATACGTAACGACTAAATGTAACAGGAGTGCAGCGGTGATGAAAAATGGGGCACTGTGGCATTACAATAGGTTTGATGTTGTGAGAGGTTTATGGGAAGGGGTCATGGTTCCTAGTCTGACGTTCGGGAATGCAGTCTTGTGCATGAGATCAGAAGTTCAAGCAAGATTAGAAATTAAGCAACGTGGAATAGGTAGGCTTGCCTTAAGAGCTCACGAGAATACACAAAATCAAGGAGTGTAAGGTGATATGGGACGGACATCATTCGAGGGCAGGGAAGCTCGCAGCATGATAAAATTTGAGGGGCGATTGAGAGAAATAGGCGAAGGAACGTTGGGCTAGGAAGGTTTTCAGCCATTTGTACATGAGGAATGTCGATACCAAATAGAGGAAGCGAACCAGAAAATTTATGGGCAAATACTCAAGAAACAGCAGGGGGTAAAAAAAAAAACACACATTCGGTTAAGAAGTTGAAAGAAACGAAGGCCGACATGTGGAGTATAGGCATGGTTAAGAAGTCGGCACTAGAGATATATCAAACTTCTAAGTAGGAAATTGGCAAGAAAAGGATGTATGATAATTCTCGCGGTAGTTTTCTACTGTCTAAGGCCAAAACGGGAGTATTGCGAACCATAACTTATCGGCCAAATATGAAGGCGTAAACACAGTATTCAGTGCGTGTGGAAAGTAGGAGGAGGAAACTGCCGAACACTCGATAACGTTCTGTAAAGGACATCACCCTATAGTTCAGGATGACGGAGCAGTGTTATTCAAAGCACTGCTATTTATGGAGATGGAGGGTAAAATAGACTTTAAACCCGTAAAAATAACTAGGAGCTAGGAGGTCATCTGAATGATGGCTACATCAAGGCACGTGTGAAAATTAAATCCTTCACTGCAGCGAGCCAGTGCTTTACTATTTAAAGGGGAAAAAAAAGATCAATCTTGTTTTTGTTCACTCGGTATTACGGCTATAGGTGGCATTAGCCGCCACCTATCTACAGGGTAGAGCCATATCAATCCATCCATCCAGTGACGCAAAAGGGGTGATTTGACTTTTTTTGTCCTGTAGATTCTGGCTATTTTCGTGTTATTTTCGTTTTAGTTCAATTGCGTCACATGGCTTTCCTCGACTACTAGTCTTATATTCTTCTAATGATAGTTCTTTTGATGACTGCTAGCATTACAAGATGACTGCTAACACTAAAACGTTAATATTTAACATATCTTCTATAGATAAACACAGCCACCTTGGCCTGGGTCATGCCTCTGAGTTTGTAGCGTCACAAGGCTGGATGACGCTGAAATATAAAGCTTACGTGACAGCACACACGTCTAGCCGAGAAAGTAAGAGAGTCTACGCTGCTTTGGAAATGAAGTGCGACCAATTTTATGCCTTGTTTGCAAAAATTAGCGTTGTTTGATCAGACTTGAGTCAATCAAAAATTAACGCTCCTCTCACAGCTTTAGTTGTATGGATCGATGCTCACAACATGTTTCCAGATAAAATAAAATTGACAGCATTATAGGCAAGTGCATTATTGCGGACAACTAGCGTATAGAGTGGGCGAGAAGGATGCGCATTAAAAATTGTTACACGTACTATCGGTTCCGAATGAAATGCCAGCACACTCATGTGGTTTGTCGCTTGTGAGCCGCATTAATGCTTTCGCCCGCGCATATAGGCGTGCCAGCCTGTTGACTATGACAGGACGGCGCGCGCCATACAGTTCCTAATGCTTCGAATATGTGCTCCACAGTTCTTATTTCATTTGACATCGAGATTACAGCTTTGGTAAACAGCAGGAAGAATTGGCGACGGTTTCCTATAAAGGAGGAAAAAGAAAGGCCCTTCCAGGAGATAGAATCAAAGGAGAGAAAGGCAGTGAGGTTAACCAGAAATTTGAGAATCCGGTTTGCTACCCTGCACTAAGGGAAGGGAGAATGGGGGAAAAGATGGGAAATAAAGCGAAGAGCGAAATAGACGCGCGAAAAAAAAAGTGAGCTGGAGTGATATAGCCTATTCAGTATAGGCCAACACCACGCAAGAAGTTCAATAAGGCCTTCACTGATTTTCTTTCCGAAGACAGATCATGTCGCCTTTCAAGCACTGATTGTTCTGACAAAGGTCTGTCGTCAAGACAAGCTAACGCAGCAGCTCACTGCCGTCTTTGCGCGCTGTAACGAGGGTAGTGGCAGAGAACTTTCTCTATCGTTTCATCGCAGCAATGATCGCAAGCAGCACTGTCTTTCATGCCGATTCGGAAGGCGAAACCTTTGATGAAAGCGACACCAAGCCACAGTCGGCAAAGCACCGTCATCTAAAATCGAGAGAGTCTGGACGGAGGCCGAAGTCGACGAGACAGATCCAGCCTATGCAGTGGCGTGTACCGTAAGCACTCAGCGTTCCACAAGGGTTTTACTTCTTCATTGGCGATTTTTTTATTTTCATTGCAGTCTCATGCAGTCCTTGAAAATGGAATAGATTCTTCTTCACCATCTTCAAGTGCTGATTGAGCAGCTGCATCGGCATGTTCGTTGCCCAGTATGCCGCAGTGATTTGGAAGCCACTGAAACGTATTTTCCTCATCGGCGAGGTGGTGAAGCAGCTCTCTAATTTCCAGCACTAGTTCTTCATGACGTTCCCGGCGTAAGGTGAACACCAACACTGTAGTGCGGCCTTGGAGTCTCTGCACACGCTATATTTCTAGGCTTCTTGATGTTTAATGACTTTAACTGCGCTACGTAGAGCAGCAAGTTCCGCAGCTGTTGATGACTTCTGGTGGGATAACGGAATCTTCGTCGTTATCACTGCTGCAGGAAAGATCTCCGACCCTGCAGAACCATCCACTTTAGTTGAAGCGTCAGTGTATAGATGGTTATGCTCACTGTACTTCTGATACAACAATAGAAGAGAAAGCTGCTTTAGCGCTGGAGACGCGAGCCGAGATTTTGACCGTATGCCTGGAACCGTGAGTTCAACATGTGGAACCGTGAGTTCACCATGGGGGAGTTGCAATCCTGGACGGAGTTGTATATGCCGTAGGTATGCATGTACAATAGGACAACGCTGTCTGGCAAAATGAGGCCCAAGGTTGGTCTTCTGGCAGTGAGGCTAGATGATGGGCAGGGGTGCGAGTAAGGTGTCTCACGTGTGTTCTGAACACTTACATTACGTAATGCGTCTTGAGTAGGTAGTCATTTGCGATCGCAATTGTCTCAGCGGTTGACGGACATCGCGGTAGCCCCAGACGAACTCGCAGAGCCATAGCCTGGATGCTTTCGAGTGTGTGAATGCTGGTTCTGCAAGTACTGGTCAACACAGGCAAGCTGTACCGCAAATAGCCGAGAAAAAGCGCCCTGTACAATTGCATCATTGCATGTACTGATGTTTTCCAGGGTTTTACTCCAATATACTTGAATAAGTTAGCACTGTATGTCAGCCTCTTCTTCAAGTGGGCCACATGTGGGGCCCCAGCAGGGGTCTCTATGAATGAACGCGCCTAGAAATCTGTGCGTCCTGACATATGGTAAGACTTGGCCGTCGATAGATAGAACGTACGGTGGTCTCATTGGCTTTCGACTAAAAGCAATCAATGCGCATTTTGCTGCCGAGATTTTCAGACCCTGTTCATTGAGGTACACTGATACCAACGTCGCAGCTTTCTGAAGCCTTGCGCATACCTGAGGTCTTGTCACGCCAGATGCCCAGACGCAGCATTACTTTGGCCCTTTTGGCTGGTTATTGTCTTTCTTTACAACGCTGTAACAATAATGAATATTTTAGGCAATTCGATTTCTAAATAAACGTGAGACATGTCTGTCGATGTCCGGCGCCGATGACGATGAGTGATGCCAAAAATTGTCATGTGTTGACGTCACCATATATCAAGTCATCGCGATATCAGACCACCAAACTTTGTGACGTCGTAATGCACGTCAAATGACGGCGTCGTCATGTCCCATCATCGTATTGTGTAGCCTCGGTGATCAGTGGGCCAATCATGGAGTCAACGCACAGTCAGGTGGAGATGTGTAGAAAACTTCCAATTCCTCCAACTCTGGAGGCCGTGCAAGAGCACATTACGTCCAGAAAGCATTTGGAGGAAGGCTGCGAAATAACGATACAACAAATGAAAAAAAAGAACATAGCTGTCACCTTCGAGTAATCCTAGAGTACCTTTACCACTTGGCGGCCCTTCTTCAGGATACTGCCGCAGGGATGTATGCTCTACTGAGTTTGATTAGACTAAGGCAACAAAAAGTTTACCGTGCTAGTCTATCTTTACTTTTTAAGATCCTCAGTTTATAATTCGTAGTTATGTCTATCGGGAACAAGAGATAGTTTGGCCGCTTCATCAGCAATTATTTGTATATTTTCCGAGGTTTATCTCTAAGCTAATTTCTTAGTTTGGTTTTAGTTTAGTATGCTGCCACCCGGTTCTTAGCCCATACTGCTTTGTATGTGAGTGTCATCCATGTGAGGTCATTATCATCATCATCGTTTTAGGCATATAGTCATTAAATATAACTAGAGGGGACTCTGGCAATGCGATCGCTCAGCCACCATAGGAATGATGGGTAGTACATGGATTTGCCTAGTCTTCGTGCTTGAGGGCCTCGAACGCACATGTGCATTAGTTTATTGCTATGTTCTGGTTTTGTTTCGAATGAAAAGAACGGATGGTTATCGATTCCGTGACCCGATTGGAATTGGTTAGCCTAAGTGGTTAGGGTGGTAAAGTGCAACTGCAGATCATTTGCTGATTGTTGTTTCGTCACAAAGCAGCTCCAAGGCACTCGAAGCTAATTGGCACCGAAAGTACGAAGATTAGGCAAATTCATGTACTACCCACCATTCCCATGCTCGCTGAAGCATCGTGGTTTCCATATACACGAGCGCCCGAGTTCCCTCTAGTGTTCTTATAAGAAACTCTGTGATCTTAGGCAAATTCATAAGGAACGCTATGGGTCTTCAGTACAGTGATCCCATGACACCTTGATTGTCATTTATACTATTTACTTGCAAATGCTTCTTATCAGGTCTTTTGATACGAAAGCTTTGTATTTATCTGCATTGATATAATTACAGTAATTCTTCTCAGCATCCTTTCAGATGACTGTGAACGAGTCAGCAAACGTCGATCTATCATGGTGAGTTTAAAACGTCATGAAAAAAAATAGAAGTCACCACACAACCTAGAAATTTTTCATCTCACTGCCGTGCGCATCCTTTGGACTCGAGTTCTCATCGTTTTTCACGTTTTGTTTAAACTTCAGCTACTTGCGACGCGCTTACACAGCAGCTGCTGAAAACTTCAATTTATTCAAGGCTTGTTGCCCGTAACGACCATTCAATTCATTTGAATGACGTCACAGTACGTCGCTTTTTGCTCTCGTTCAAAGCTCCAAAACAGAGTTACTGAACTGACGGAGCAGGCTTGGCAACTGAATACGCGCAGCTTGTGATATTGCACGTTCACGTAAAATCAAGGAAGCCGAAGCCCGAACGCTGAAGTGAGTGGTCGAAAACAGGCTGGAACTTCATTTTCAGCGCACTGCAGCCATAGAACAGTCGCGACATGAAATCCTTGCTATACACACAGTTCTGCACATTGATGACTCACAGACAACACCATGGGAGCAATCGACGCTGCAACCTGCTACCGACAGCAACTCCGTTAGATTTCACTGCGCATTGCGCTTGAACACTCCGAACAAATGGCTTTATGAACTTGCCCACTAATTTTTTTTTCATTAACTTGGCTGGAGAGACCGAGCGACAGGGTCCAGCAATCTTCACATATTGAGCGCGCGCGTGACGTGCGACGCGAGTCCTCTCTCTCACGTCCCAAGCGAGGGCGCCACTGAAAATTTCTAGGCGAATACAACTAATGAAGTATAAATACTTAGTGAAAACACGCTATTTTTTGGTCGCGTGCTCTCTCAAGTCCTTGATTGTCAGTCAACAAAAGAAAACGCTACAGCTATTCCGTTCGCGCAGAAGCTTCAGTGCCCGAATATCAGCGCGTGAAGTCACTTGACTAAAACGTTTAGGCCAGGTTCGATCAAGGCCAGATTACATATAAATTTTATTCAGCATTACTGACAAAGTATTGTGACAACATTAACATAACACAGTCCATACGTATGATGTATCTCGAGGTATGTGAGAGCCTCAATGTGCGGTCACCACCCTCTCTTTTCCTGTTTTTTTTTCTTTTGCGCACGATTTCTCGTCTACCAGGCGTTCCATCGTGGCTACAATGATTCTTTCATTGTCGCGCCTAATGTTCCTTTGAATTCCGTTTCAAATTTTCTTGCATTCACCGCAAATGATCAAGTGATTGCACGCTTAAGAATGCACAGCCTAAAGAAAATGTTGCTAACCAATGTGAAAGATACTACATGACTAGTCGACGGCAGCGAACAAGAGAAAGCCACAAAAGTTGCATCGCTTAACCGTTGAGTCGAAATCGATCAGTTATATTTCTACTGTCTATACATCGATAGACAATCCGCTCACGCAAACTTCAACGACGCATGCTCAGACTCACACAACGGATAAAAAGCGGTTCTTTGCAACCACGCAAGATCAGCTTAATTAAGCAAAATTAACGGCGCATCCATAGCAGCGCACGAACATCGCGTAAAAAACGAAAAATTGCGTTAACGAGTATAGTCAACGTCTATAGGAGGCTTGGAAGAATTCACACTTCTCAGATACGCTCATTGGACATCCCGGTGGGCACGTGAAGGCACTGAGAAAAGGTTGGAAGTGGCGTAGAGGAGCGTTAGAGCGCTCTCTCCCCGAGTTGGAACCGCACAACGCGTGGCTGTATGTGATGAAGAAAATCTGGTCGCCTGTGTAAGACTCCAGGTATGGCAGCCTGAAATCGCGCACCCGCGATGGAGCTTCATCGGCGGCCAGTTTGTAGGCCGCGAATGCAATCTCGAGCGCCACCAAGGCCGGAAACGCCTGCAAAACAGCCAAAATTAGCGCCACATATTGAGATCGTGTCTGCCCACCGCTTTGCACAGTTGCGCATTACAACACGTGCGATTGCGGTCGTTCGAAAGTACTCTAAGTCCTCAGCAAGCACAGAGACACCTATTATAGAGTTTATCTACTTCCTAAAGGCTGACTGAATCTGAAGGTAAGACCTTCGAGAGTAAACATTAACGAAAATGTAGTTTAGAGTACCCAACCACGCACTATACACTGGTTAACCATACCACCTCCCATCTCTTGTTCATCCCTCCACTCCTTCTCTATCAATCTCTCTTGGAGGTAATAGTAGCCCAAGAACACAGACACAACGTACCGCTGTAAAACTTGAGATATACATCGGAGGAATGTTCTCATGGCCGTTTCAGCTAGCATATCTTTCTCAGATCATTTACAAAGGAAAGAATGGAGGGCTGAGCACTGTCCTTGAGCGCACGCTGATGTGAACATGTGCACTTCGTCTGATGAGCTAAAATCAACACAACCTTTCTTTATTTGCTATACACGTTAGCTATAACATTTTTGAACAATACAGATATTCTAACACATTATGCAAGTACAATGGTGACCCAAAAATCATATCACTGAAAAGTATTTCGCGTGTAGCTCGAGAACGTAATGGGCACACTTATTTCGCTCTTCCTAACTGTCGATCTCACAACATTGGCTGTTTCCGAGAAGTTGTCCCTCTTTCATTGATATCGCGACATACGTTGAGCAGGAATTTTTGCACCGAGATTTGAGCGCTTCTTAAGACAACAAGACGGCGACAACCATTACGAAATACGAGACCACTCGCTGCATCTAGAAGAAACCTAATAAAAGCCATTATAGCATGAAGACACATTAGCAACTTCAGAAATTGTCAGGATTTCTACGGAATCGTATTTTTTGGTCATTGAAATACCTAGCGGTATGCTGCTTTCTTGCGCTACACTTCTCGTTCTACATACCTACAGCTGATGAATAGGGGCTGAATTTTAAGCAAATGTCTATTTTGTTTCATTTGCTGCTACCCCCGTTCATTTTACATATCAGCATTAGGTAGTGCGTAAAAGGGACGTATATATTGTTCTATAGTGTTTATAAATGATTGGGTTGGTGTTTGTGCCTAAATGTGCATAAATGTGTAAAAGCCCATTTTAAAAATCAGAGCCTAAAGAATACTATCCAGCCTTATGTTTCACTTTCGGGTGTATAGTTTCGAACCATTATTCAAATTACCGGGCTACATACGCTACACCTCTAGTTCAACCAGCTTCAAAAAACAACCGCTATCAACAGTGAAGTGGAATGCGCTGACCAGCTCACGCCCCCGCGCTGACAAGGCGCAAGCGCTTGGCAAATGCGAAAGCGCAAGAGCCGTCAGGTGAGAGTTGAGAATGTAGCGTAGTGCTAGTGGTGGCCAGCCGGTGAGAGAAAAAGATGACGAGAGCCGTCTGAGAAACGAAGAAGGGGACCCAGACACGACTGTCTGACTACACCGAAGGTCAAAGGAACAACTGAACGGGCCAGTGCCCGCAGCTCGTGCTCGTGCCCACCGCCCCTTCTTTCTCCTTTATTTCCAACACACTCCCGCGGCCGGCATATTGGCGCACGTTTCAAGAAAACTTTGAGCGAGTCTGCGAGGAGGTGTTAACCGGCGACAGAAGGGCTTTTGACAAAGATGATGAAGCTACGTCTACGTTGGAGGCCGTCACGTTGCTACAAGAATAAGAAGTGAAGTGAACGTGGGTTTTCCTCCGTTTCTAATTAAATTTTAGGGTGTTAAGCGCCTGAAAATAAACTTCGTTCGCGCTATTCAAAATGGCCGATAGGAGGCATCTCTGCATGCCTTCTAGTCCTATAGCAGTCTGGCTATTTGCCTCCTGTTATCATCTGCACTCATGATGAAAAGAAGCACCCCTAGAAGTAGGTTGATTCGACAGTAGACACTTGACTCATCATGCTGCAGCATAAACGAATATTGCAAACCGAACAATACAAAGGAATATTGCAAACCGAACAATACAATACTGTTCGTATTGCAAACCGATCAATACGAACAGTACACGGCTAGTTAACCCTATTGGTGCACTTGTGCTATCATGAATTAAAAATTTTTTCGGGGGTTTCGTGTAGTACCTTCAGGTCCCGTGTGTTTTCATTTGATGTTATTTACACTTGCGCAAAAAGAAATATTTTCCCCATATTTACGATGTTGGTGATTGTCATTATCCGCGTTTAGAAAGCGCTTTTCGATGCCTAAAAAATACCGTATTTTTGTTAGCCCTTCACTGCAATATGTACCATGCATGTTACGCTGATCAAGGAATGAATTACTACTACGCCATTTTGTATTACGTTTTACCACAGTGCCTGTTGAGAACAGCACGAACAGGAAGGTGGTGGGGACAGGGTTTCGCGAAAATGACAGCTGTGCATGGCGAATCAAACATTTATTTGTTTATTTGTTTGTTTATTTGTGTTTTTCCCTCTGGCGATTGATCGCCCTTACATGTTATGTAACGGAGGACGTATGTGGTGGTGCTGGAAGGCATCTACCATGACAGAAATGTGAGAGCCACACGTTGGGGTTCATTCCCGTTTAAAATGAGCCACATCGTGCGTTCCGTGGACTAGCTTCATCGATATTTACAGCAGGCTCCGCAACGCAGCAAGTTACATGTAAATCGATATCGTGTTAACGTATCAATTTACAATGTAAATCTGTATCGCATGAGCCTGTAATGAGATTTTCCGCCATTTTAGTACCCAGAACCAAGGTGAAAAAAACGCTTCTCGCTGCGAGGATGAATCAGTGAATGAAATAGCAACAAATCGGAGGGCTACATGCAGTGTCAAAGGACGCTCTTTTAGAATTCGATTTGGCGTAAACCTTACGGAACTCTGACGTAATGGAATACCTGGGAACGAAGTGGTTTTGGTGATGTTTGTCGCCTCGACGCGAAGTAAGCCCATACAGCACAGCACGTATACGTTTGTAGAGGCCAGCTATTGATCTCTGCCAATATAGACGCTTTCAAGATCGCGAACGTTGTACCCCAAAAACCTTCCGGTCACCTCATATATACCAGCTCCTAACGTCGAAAGTGACAGCACATCTTCAAGTTTTTCAAGCGTAATGAAAATATATCTGTAGTTTTTCAGATAAAATCGACGTGCGTATGGTACAATGCAGTATTTTATATTATTATGTAGCTCAATAATACATTTATTTGAAAATATTTTGCCAGATTAGCGAAGAAAGCTGTAGAAAATCACCGGGATATTTTCTAAAGCTCATCTTGCCCACCGATGCTAAAAAGGCACATAGGTGGACGAAACCGGATGTTATCAAGGGCCTGTGTGTAAACAATGAAAGGGTCCATAGCGCGCGTGACCAAGCTTTTTTGGTCAAGGTTCGCAGTTGCTGCCCGAGTGACGCATCCCCCCACCGGCACTCCTCCATGCTCATTCGCGTGACAAAAGCGAATGGTATGGTACATCCCTGCTGAAGCCACGCCAGTTCGTTCACATGTATGTATGTATGTATGTATGTATGTATGTATGTATGTATGTATGTATGTATGTATGTATGTATGTATGTATGTATGTATGTATGTATGTATGTATGTATGTATGTATGTATGTATGTATGTATGTATGTATGTATGTATGTATGTATGTATGTATGTATGTATGTATGTATGTATGTACGTTGTTGCGAAACACGGCGACGCCAACACGGTCCCGAAGGCGCCACTGCTTCCAACCCCGCCGGGAAGGTCACCAGCCGTTTGGTAGCGTATGTTTCTCAGCTCGCGACTGCTTCTGCACAGAGCTGATAAGACGAGCGGACGAGATGACGGTGAGTTAAACAAGGTTTATGTACAGCATATACACAGAGGCGTTACAAATTCGGCACTGGGGCCGACAGAGACTCGAAGAGCAGAGCTCTCCTCTCTAACACATAGGTCTGCTCTCAAACGGGTCCGTTCTGACACACATGTCAGCTTTCACCCAGGACCGCCGACTCACACACATGTCGGCTCTCCGACACGGGGACTCCTCTCACACAGGACCGCCGATCGCGACGCACCGCAGGGCTTCTTTTATAGGCACCGGGTCCAACCAAAATGTCCAATCAGAAGCGCCACTGGTCGTCAGGGCAGATTCCTCCAATGGGATCGCCGCTGGGCCACGTCAGACCCCCAGAAATGAAGACGCCCGTTGTTTACTCGACGGGGCTTGCTGTCACGTGCGCTGCTGACTCACTGCACGTGGGCGCCAGAGAGGCGCCGAGCGTGTTTACGCCGTTGAGTTGTTCGCGTCAGGCGGACTGTGGGCTGGCCTTGACCCAGATTGCCTTTTTCAGAGGCACGGACGTTTGCTGAGGACTCGCTGGCATAACAGCACCCCCGCCGCCAGACAATGCGCCGAAAAGACGAGCTGCTTCCACGGGGCTCGGATGACAGGCGCGCTCGTTCGCCAGGTCCCTCCAGGTTCGCCTCCAGGGCCATGGGGAGAATACAGCTCCAGACTGTTCCGGGAACACATCCCATTCTTGACGACGGATCCCAGCTCCACTGGCTTGTCGCCACAACTTGCTGGCCAACTTCGCTCGTCTCTTCTGACCATCTTCGGTTTCAGCACTTGTCGATGGTTCTGCAACTTGCTAAGAACGGTTCGACAACAAACAACACACGACACAAGCAAGTGCCCTCGGTCACCCGACAGAACACCAGACAAAGTATAGTACAACATATACCTATCTACGTGTATATCGGAATTTTGTTCCCTCTAAATCAAGAGGCACATGTGGGACACAAGACTCTTAAAGTAAGAACTTGAATTTTTCACAATTACAACAACGCAACGAATTAGAATACCACATAAAGTTGGCCCCTTGAGATCACATTGAACGAAAGCGCTCAGCTAAGGTCGTAATGAGGTCAAAATTTTGCCCCGAATCGCCAGCGAGAAACCGAAAGATTGAGAAGGTATTAACTAAACGCGCGGCTCAATGCGTCTGCATTAGCGTTTAGCCTTCTTTTTTTTTGTAGCGAACGTCAAAGTTGCGCTGTGGAGCAACATGCTCCACCTCAGTCACCGACCACTTTTAGACGACGATACCTATGCGGCACCAAGAGCGGCTCACACTTTCGACGTTGCACAGGGGAACAACGATACGGCTGGCTACGGATTGACTCCTCACCGCTTAGCTCAATATCGTGTTCGATCACCCTCGTGTTTCCGGGACGGTCCGAACACACGTCTCCAATCTCGGAAACCATCTTTTTCGGGTCCTCCTTTTGGACTTCACTTAATCTAGGTTCTAGGTTCAACTGCTCCAAGGTTACTTCTGATCCTCTTTCGATTACATCACTAGAACTCCCAATTTCTGCTCCCTCTTCCTCTGAAGCATTCAACAGCTGATTTACGACCGCTTGACGTTGAACATTGGGTTTCATCAAGTTGTAAATTTTGTTCTGCCGCCTTCCTAATTTCACCTCATAATTCGTATCGGGAAGCTTCGATGTTACATTGGCAGGCCCTTCCCAATCAACCTCAAGCTTGTTCTTTTTGAACGGCTGCAGCAGCATTACCTGACTTCCTACTTCAAAAGCGCGTTTCTTCACAGATTTCTCGTAGTGCTCCTTCGACAGCATTTTTGCCGCGTTTTTCTGGCTTTCCACTAGCGCTTCAATTTGGCTTTCCACTAGCGCTTCAATCGAGAGATCCTCACGCTGCTCTCGAATGAGCGTCTCTCGATCAACTCTCGGCAGCTCGCTCCAACTTTCCGCTACAGGCGAGAGCGTTTCAACCCTCTCGCTCTGACTCAATGGCGCCATGTCGTCTCCCCCAACGCATACCGCGCCGGCCGCTTCCGCGACGGGCCGCCCGCGTGACTGCTCACATGACTCATGCGGAAAATTTCCCTTCTGGGGTTCCGTCGACCCGCCGACAAGGTCACTTGAGAGTTCACCGCATTGAACCAGATCAAGCTGCCGCGATAGCTTCCGCGCTTGCGATCGCGTGAGGGCCATGCACGCAAAGTTGGGGAAGAACGATTTGCCCTGCTCTTTGAGAAGCTGCTCCGAGTTGTTGGAGAAAAGATAAGGAAAACGCTCGTTTAGCGCGGCAGACACAGCCGCTTCGGTGCGAAGCTTACCGAACGGGCCTTCAATGACAACGGTGGCGATTGGTAAGCGAACACTCTGCTCCTCGGCGACTTGCCTGATCCACGCGCATTCTCCTGTAAAGTCATCCGGAGACACCAATGAAGGATGGACAACGTCCATGGTTGCCACTGAGTCTCTAAGTGCTTGGCACGTTTTTTCATTCACCCTAATTTCTTGGAGATACGGCTCCAACAACCGCATGTTTTTTTCTGATTCTCGGATTGTTGCGAAGGCAAACTTTTTCTGACAGTTTCTCGCGATGTGCCCTTTCTTTTTGCAGTTGTAGCAGATTAGCGGCTTCCGTTTGTTTTCCGAATCAAATGCCTGTGTGGTAGAAACCTCACTCGATTTCTCCGCTTCTGTTTGCCCTTCCCCTACACTGTCCTTCGTAACAGACGGTTCCTTCTTGAAATTACGGTGCGGAGCGGGTTTCCGTTGATCAGGTTTCTTTGAAAAGCCCTCTTTTCTTTCATCCTTTTCAACGCGCACTGCCCTGCTATGCAACTTTCGGCGAGTATAATACTTCTCAGCTAACTTTGCTGCCTTGTTTAGCTGTACTTCACCAAGTTTGTCCTGCAGCCAAAGTTTGACATCCTCCTCGATGCAGCGGTAGAATTGCTCCAATGCAACGCATTCCACCACTTTATCGCGGTCGTCATAAACACCTTCGCCCTTGAGCCATTCAATCAAATCGGCTTTAAGACGAAACGCGAAGTCAATGTGTGACTCATTCCCCTTTTTAGCATACCGGAACCTTTGCCTGAAAGCCTCGGGTGACAACTTATAACGTCTTAAGAGCACTTCCTTAACCTCGTCATAGCTCTCAAACGCTTCCCTCGACAAGCAAGTTATCGCGTCGGACACTTCGCCGGGAAGAAGAGCTAACAGGTTCCGCGCCCAAAGAGACCGCTCCAAAGCGTTTCGCTCACAGACGTGTTCAAACTTGACGAGATACTTCGCCATGTCCTCGCCTACTACGAACGGTGGCAGTTGGTCACGAATTCTAAAACCGCTGACCTGAATCGTCGGAGAAGCTACGCTAGGCGCCTGCGAACACGGTAGGATTGCCAATTCTAGTCGTTTCATCTCAAGGCGCTCCTGTCTCTCGGCCTCCTCGCGCTCGCGACGTTCGCGCCTTTCAGCTTCTTCGCGAGCTTCGCGCCTTTCAGCTTCTTCACGTTCGCGAGCTTCGCGCCTTTCAGCCTCCTCACGTTCGCGAGCTTCTACTTCTCGCCTTTCAGCCTCCTCACGGCGTGCTTTAATATCCACCCAGGCCTCATCGACTTCCTCAGCCGACACTCCCTCATCCTTCATGATCTCAAGGATCGCTTGCTTTCGTTTCGCACGGCCCAAAGTAATGCCGAGTTCCTCACAAATTTCGACGAGTTCCTTCACTTTAAGGTTCTCCATCGTTCACACTAGCCTCTTGCTGTTTGCCCCTGTTAACAATTTACTTGCCGTACCCACTATAAGTCAACTAGCAAGACGCGCAAGCAATTTTTCACACTCCCGTGTTTACCCCCTCCGCATTAACTTTGGTTTAAAAGCACTTCGACTTTGCTTGAAACGATCAGAGCTCACTACAATGCTTCACACAGCCCTTCTCTAAACTACTACAACCTGAGCTAGAGTAGTCTGGTGAACTGAGGGGAAAACATCAGGCACTCACCGCATCGATGTCGCTGACGCCGGCCGATCCCGCAGCTGCCAACCACTGTTGCGAAAGACGGCGACGCCAACACGGTCCCGAAGGCGCCACTGCTTCCAACCACGCCGGGAAGGTCACCATCCGTTTGGTAGCGTATGTTTCTCAGCTCGCGACTGCTTCTACACAGAGCTGATAAGACGAGCGGACGAGATGACGGTGAGTTAAACAAGGTTTATGTACAGCATATATACAGAGGCGTTACAAATTCGGCACTGGGGCCGACAGAGACTCGAAGAGCAGAGCTCTCCTCTCTAACACATAGGTCTGCTCTCAAACGGGTCCGTTCTGACACACATGTCAGCTTTCACCCAGGACCGCCGACTCACACACACGTCGGCTCTCCGACACGGGGACTCCTCTCACACAGGACCGCCGATTGCGACGCACCGCAGGGCTTCTTTTATAGGCACCGGGTCCAACCAAAATGTCCAATCAGAAGCGCCGCTGGTCGTCAGGGCAGATTCCTCCAATGGGGTCGCCGCTGGGCCACGTCAGACCCCCAGACATGAAGACGCCCGTTGTTTACTCGACGGGGCTTGCTGTCACGTGCGCTGCTGACTCACTGCACGTGGGCGCCAGAGAGGCGCCGAGCGTGTTTACGCCGTTGAGTTGTTCGCGTCAGGCGGACTGTGGGCTGGCCTTGACCCAGATTGCCTTTTTCAGAGGCACGGACGTTTGCTGAGGACTCGCTGGCATAACAACGTATGCACGCACGTATGCACGCACGTATGCACGCACGTATGCACGCACGTATGCACGCTCGTATGCACGCACGTATGCATGCACGTATGCATGCACGTATGTATGCATGTATGTATGCATGTATGTATGCATGTATGTATGCATGTACGCATGTATGTATGTATGTATGTATGTATGTATGTATGTATGTATGTATGTATGTATGTATGTATGTATGTATGTATGTATGTATGTATGTATGTATGTATGTATGTATGCATGTATGTATGCATGTATGTATGCATGTATGCATGTATGCATATATGTATGTATGTATGTATGTATGTATGTATGTATGTATGTATGTATGTATGTATGTATGTATGTATGTATGTATGTATGTATGTATGTATGTATGTATGTATGTATGTATGTATGTATGTATGTATGTATGTATGTATTTTGCACTTTTACGGAACATGACAGCAACGGCAACCGTGCCTCGACTCTCGCTTACAATTGCTATCGCAAGTAGCATTCGCGCAGACGGCCATATTCCTTACGTGCAACGCGTGGAGCGCCGAGTGGTTGTCCTCGTAGGCTCCGATTTCACACTCCGCCCTGTCGTCGTACTCGGCCTGCTTCCACCATCGCGTTGGCGTTCCGGATTCGTCAAGCCCGCTGCCACGCGGATCAAAGCTGCTGGCGTACTGAGCCGCCAAGACCGAGGCCAGGGCACCGTAGTTGATGGCGAACGTTCCTCTGGGGTAGTAGAGCGGCGCCGCGATCGAACCCAGCGATACGTCCGCGCGGTTGGCGAGGTACACGTACGTGGCCGGGCGCTCGCTGGGAAACATGCGCCTGCTGTAGACCTCGTCAAATGGGAACTTCTCCGAGCGAAGGGTGCGGTAGGAGCGCGAGGCGTTTAGGAGGTTGCTGACGAAATTCTGCGGGATCGTGAAAAATGAAAATTCGGGTAAAGCAGGAAGGCAGGCAAAAACGCAGTGCCCTGAAAAATGCGAGGCGAGTATGACGACGCTGTTTATTTGTAGAAAAGTTGGGGAACTAGGTAACCTCAGGATGATTAACAATACACAAAAATGGTAGTTGCGAGATTGGAAAGGTGTGCATAATATGCATACTATAATATGAATATTACAATATAAATCTATGAAACTGCCTCTGAGTTTGGTCTAATGCTTATGGTGTTTCAGTGCTGAGCCTATGATCATGGGGATAAATAGCGGCCATGGCGTATGTATTTTGGAGGTGAAATTCTAGAGGCCCGTATAATTGAATTTAGCTGCACGCTAAGGAACAGCACATGTTCGATATATATATATATATATATATATATATATATATATATATATATATATATGTATATATATATATATATATATATATATATATATATATTGTTACAGTGAACTGTGATGAAATCGCTTTATTTACAAGAGGTGAGTGATGGTCGTTCGCGGCAGCGCACTGCGATCTTGCCAAGACTGTTCGTCTTCCTCTCCTTCTCTTCTCTGCCTTTTACTAGCCTGTTACATTCCCCCGCAAGCAGACGAAGCCAGTAGGGCGAGTTATGATGCTCACGGAGGGTAGAACGGTTTCAGGCGAGCAATGTGAGTGAGCTGCGTTCTGCTCGATCGTCGACCATTGGACAAAAGACGAGCTATTACGTAAGTGAGCTGGCTGAGACGCTCCAAAACTACTAATTGGCCTGAATATCGTGACAGAAGCTTTTGATACAATCCACGCTTGCGTTGCGGTGTCCAAAGCAACACCAAGTCACCTTTTTCGAATAATACCGGTTCATGACGGTCGTCGTAACGTTCCTTCGAGCGACGTTGAGAGGCCAGAGTTCGAAGACGAGCGATCCAACGGGCTTCTACCGCGAGGCACAGGGTGTTTGATACAGCGTCGTCATTGTGTACAATGAAGGGCAAGAAACTGTCTGGAGGGCTTAGTGGCAACCTGGCGTACAACAGATAAAATGGGCTGAAGTTTGTTGTTTTATGTTTCGCCGTGTTGTAGGCGTACGTGATAAAAGGCAGCACTTCATCCCAGTTCTTGTTATTGGAAGAAACGTACATGGCAAGCATGTTGGTCAGCGTTCTGTTTGTCCGTTTGACGAGGCCATTCGTCTCCGGATGATTCGGTTTGGAATGACGGAACTGTGTCGTACACATGCATAGTAATTCTTCAACGGCATCAGCAGTGAACTGACGGCCACGGTCGCTGATAATAGCACGCGGTGGGTCATGGCGCAGGACCACGGAGCGGAGCAGGAAGACTGCCACGGGTGCAGCGGTAGAAGAGGGAATGGCTGCGGTTTCAGCGTACCGCGTAAGATGATCTACGCAGACAATTATCTAATGGTTCTTATTGTTAGATAACGGAAATGGACCCATAATGTTAATTCCTACTTGTTCAAAAGGCATGCTGGGTGGTGTTATTGGCTGAAGGGGACCTGGTGTAGCGGTGGCCGGGCGCTTGGGAGGTTGGCACGTCTCGCAGCTAGCGACGTAACGTTTCGTTGTTTTGTACATCTTGGGCTAGTAAAAGCGTTACTGCGTGCGGTTCAGCGTTCGTATGAAGCCGAAATGACTGGATCTTGCATCGTCATGCATAGCACGTAGAACATCGGAGCGAAGGCTCTCGGTAACAACTAGAAGAAAACGCGCTCCATGTCTGGAGTAGTTAGTTTTATAGAGCAACTTGTCTCGGACCGTATAAAGCGACCGCTGTGTTGGGAGGCACGTGCGGTGGCAAAAAAGAGGATCCAGGTTGAGATCGTTACGTTGTTCTCTTTGGAAGTCAGCCGCGTTGGCGAACGTGCCTGTAAGAGCGGCAAGGCAGTCGTCAAAATTCTCAGCATCGCAGTCGGTAGTCGCAAGAGGAATTCGGGAGAGGCAGTCTGCGTCAGCGTGACGACGGCCACTCTTGAACGACACCGTAAAGTCGTATTCCTGAAGTCGCAGCGCCCAACGTGCGGGGCGGCCAGAGGAGAGGGGTCACGCAAACCAACCAGCCAGCATAACCAAAGGTGATCGGTAATTATCTTAAATCCCTCCCGTAAAGATAACAACGAAACTTTTGTACGGCGAAAACAACTGCCAGACATTCCTGTTCCGTAACTGTATAATTGCGTTCAGATTTGCTCAGGCATCGGCTGGCATATACCACGACATGCTCTGCGCCATTGTGATGTTGTACAAGCACCGCTCCTACGCCGATACTACTAGTGTCCGTGTGGACCTCAGTCGGGCAATATGGATTGAAGTGACGCAACAGTGGAGATGACGTTAGTACAAACTTAAGATGTGAGAATGCGGCGTCACATTCTGGTGTCCAGTTGAAGGTTGCATCCTGTCGCAAGATGCTTGTCAGCGGGTACACGATCTCCGCAAATCGTGGAACAAAACGACGAAAATATGTGCATAGGCCGACAAATGAGCAAAGTTCTCGTGCGGATTGTGGTGGTTTAAAAGAGCTCACTGCTTCTATCTTGCGAGGATCGGGTCTGACGCCATCCTTGTCGACCAAGTGCTTCAGCACCAGAGTTAGACGTCTGCCAAAGCGACATTTTTTTTAATTCAAAACCAGTCCAGCTTTTCCGATGCAGTCGAGAAGAAGACTGAGACGGTTGTTATGTTCCTCAACCATATGGCCAAAGATCACAACATCGTCAAGGTAGCACATGCATATCTCCCATCTTAGACCACGTAATACTGTGTCCATAAATCTTTCAAAGGTGGCTGGAGCATTACAAAGGCCAAAAGGCATGACGTTAAATTCAAATAGGCCATCCGGAGTTACGAAAACAGTCTTCCCTTTGTGGCCGGGTTCCATAGGTATTTGCCAATAACCGGACCGCAAATCAAGCGTTGAAAAATAGGAAGCGGCGTGCAAGCAATTTATGACGTCATCAGTCCGCGGTAAGGGATATACATCTTTTTTCGTCACAGTGTTTAGACGCCTGTAATCTACACAGAATCTCCAGGAACCATCCTTTTTCCTGACAAGAATCACCGGGGCTGCCCACGGGCTGGACAACTCTTGCACGATACCTTTGTTCAGCATGTCCTTTACTTGTTCAGTGATAACTTTGCGCTCAGAGGATGACACTCGGTAGGGCTTTTGGCGGATGGGGTATGCAGAGCCGGTGTATATTCTGTGATGAGCACGGGACGAGGGTAGCTGAAGGGGTGCATCTCTATGTTTGAAGTCGAAAGCAGCAACGTACCGAGAAAGGACCTGCACCAGCGCTTGCCGTTCCGTTGTACTGAGAGTCTTGCTGATCATACTAAGCATTTGATCTTCATTATTGCGAATATCACAAGGAGAGGAAGGGGTGGTGAGGTCCGTAACTAGTGCTGCTATTGAGCTGCACGAGGCTTCATCGAAGAGAGCTATCTTCATCCCGCGAGGAAGCACAACCGGCATGGCAGAACAGTTCAGCGCCCACAATGTTGCTACTCCTTTTTTCATGCACACAACAGAACGGGGTACAAGTATGTCCTTCTTAGAACAGTTCTTGCGTAGAGGCCCCACTACGAGGTCAACACAAGCAGCATCAACCATTGTGGAAGAGACTCGAGCGGGTGTCAGGCACCAAGACGGTGCTATCACTTCATCAAATGCACTAAGTGTGTTCTTGTCTTCGCCATGGTAGTCTTTTCCAGAAAGCGTCGGTAGAAACAAATTGTTTAATGATATTTCCCCACTACCACAGTCGACTGAAGCACCGCATTGCTCCAGAAAATCCATACCAAGAATTACATCGTGCGAACATCGAGATAGAACCATAAATTTGGATACAAATACTTTTCCAACTAATGAAACACTGACAATACATACACCAAGAGGATTAAGCCACTCGTCACCTACACCACGAAAGGTGATTGTATCGTTTCATGAAAACATAACTTTGTGACCTAAGTGGTTTCTGAAGGCGAGGTTCATCACAGACACAGTAGCCCCAGTGTCAACTATTTGTCATCGTCGGTATTCCATCAATCAACACATTCACCCTGTTTTTCAAGCATCACAATAGGCAGAGGTATATCTTGAAAAGACCATCCGGCGACCTCACCTCCATTGGCCGCGAATGCTAGTTTTCCGGCGGCGGCGGCGGAGAAGAACGACGCAGAGGAGACGGCGAGCGACGAGAACGGTTGGATGGTGTTGTCAAACTCCGCCCGGGTGCTGGCGAATCGCTGCGTCTAGTCTCGCGCGAAAAACGGTCCCTCGGAAACAAGTTGGTTGTCCGCATGTCATATGAAGCACCGGGTCTTGGTGGTGAAGAGATGGCTGGTGTCCTTCGTGATTGGCGGCGTTGTTGGCGGCAATACCGAGCTATATGCCCAGTGAAACCACAGTTGTAGCACACGGTAGGGCACGGTTTATACTGTATTCATTGGAACGAATCCTGGGCCGATGCTGTCGGCAAGGAAGTTCGCTATCAGGCGAAGAACGGGTTTCTGCCATTTTCTGGAATCCATTGTATTCGTCGTAAGTTGCTCCTTGGTAGTAGGGTCGGTACTGTCCCTGCCGCATCGGGACGTAGTCCTGCTGAGAGTCCTGAGTATAAGAATGTGGCTGTCCTCGTCGTGATCGAGCGTCATAGGCAGGGCCTCTATCGTAGAGATGTGGCTGATACTGAGGTGTGGTATTAGAATCCTCAATGCCCTCCGCCACTCGGTGCGAGGAGAATGAAGCAATGTTTCGCTCGAACTCTGTTGGCAGGTAGGGGGGATGATTGCTTGGGTGGTGTGCCACTTGCGCGTACAGGCCGAGTTCTTCGCGTACTATTTGCCGGATTGTTGATGCAAGATCAAGCGCCTGGTTCCTGTCTATACTCGCGATAGTCGTCACATTGGCTAGCCTGCCGCACTTCGGCGTGATGTGCCACGTCTTTAGTTGCTCAAAAGTGCGGCAATGGCGAATGACATCGGCGACAGATGTCATGGTGTCTTTCGCGATAAGGAAACTGTAAACATCCTCGGCGATTCCTTTTAGAATGTGCCCGACTTTGTCTTCCTCAGACATTCTGGAGTCAATGATCCTACATAGCTTTATTACTTCCTCAATTTAGGTCGTGCAAGTTTCACCTGGCACTTGAGCGCGTTGCATTAGCGTCTGCTCTGCTCTTTTCTTTTTCGTTGTTGGGTCACCGAAACGCTCTTTGATCTCAGAAACAAATCTGTCCCACGTCGTCAGCGTTTGCTTCCCATTCTCGGACCACATTAATGCAGTATCAGTCAGAAGGAACGCGACGCACAAAAGCTGAGAAGCGGCATCCTATTTGTTGGCGGCGCTCACCCGTTTATAATGGATGAGCCAAGTCTCGACGTCTTCGTCTGGTCTGCCGGCGAAGAGACGAGCATCTCTCAGCTGTGGAGCCGAACTGCTCGACGCAGAAGTCGAGAGGGGTCAGTGTTCATCTGCGTTGTGAGCATGTACAGCCCACATGGATTCGGTGGAAGTCCAGCAAGGCGACGGCTCCATCGAAAAACTTGCGGTTCAGCCTCCGTCTTCGGGTGTCGATTACCCAGCACGTCCACTACAACTGTTACAGCGAGCTGTGATGAAATGGCTTTATTTACAAGAGGTGAGCGATGGTCGTTCGCGGCAGCGCGCTGCGATCTTGCCAAGACTCTTCGCCTTCTCCTTCTCTTCTCTGCCTTATACTATATATATATATATATATATATATATATATATATATATATATATATATATATATATATATAACGAGCCCTTAGGTATACACTTCTTTCCCATATATATATATATATATATATATATGGGAAAGAAGTGTATACCTAAGGGCTCGTTTTCCGTGTTTTAACACAATAATAATGAGATCTAACAGACACTAATGCCAAGGAATGTACAGGGGAAGTTATTAGAACCAATAGAATGTAAATAAGAAGAAAGAAGAGTGGATGAAAAAATAACCAGCCGTGAGCAGGAATCGAACCTACGACGACCTTCGAATAACGCGTTCGATGCTCTAACCACTGAGCTATCACAGCGGCCTTCTTCCATCCACTTTTTTGGGCTTATGTGTGAATTTAGAAGTAGGAGCGACAGTCAGCGCCATCTATAAGCCAAAGGACGAGTGTGAAAACACTCTTATTCGCATGTTTGGCGTCACGTAGCACGTGAACTTATTATGAGCGGGCAGCTGAATAATTGTCCCTCTTATACAACCTAAACACACCAAGTCTGCCAGTACGAGACCCTCGTTCAATGAAATAAGGGAAAGAAGTGTATACCTAAGGGCTCGTTTTCTGTGTTTTAACACAATATTAATAAGATCTAACAGACAGTAATGCCAAGGAATGTGCAGGGGAAGTTATTAGAAGCAATATAATGTAAATAAGAAGAAAGAAGAAAGAAGAGTGGATGAAAAAATTCCTTGGCATTACTGTCTGTTAGATCTTATTAATATATATATATATATATATATATATATATATATATATATATATATATATATATATATATATATATATATATATATATATACGTAAAGACTGCGAACATCATATTGACATCGGGAAGTTTCGGTACGTAAAAAGCAGGTTTTGTGCAGCCCTTCTATCTAAGCAAACAATGCCAACTGAGGGAAAAATTAGCTGTGACAGCTCCACAATAAATATGTAGGTAATACTAAAGCCGGCACTCAACCGGTCATGCTGCCAAGGTTCGCGGGGTTAGCCATCGTACCCTTCACATGCCATGCTCAACCCTGCATGCCCCCGCACGTGGTCTTTCTCCCTAGTGGCAATTTTCCCTCCTTGCCGAGCAAATGCATTAGTTAGAACAGTATCCTATAGTGCCCAACATCAGGGTCCTAGTGCTCATTTGCCTTCTATAGACCCTTTCCCTGTTTACAAACACACACCCTTGATGACATCCGATTTCATCCATTCATGTGCCTTGAGAGTATCGGTGTGCAAGAAGAGCTTTAGAAAATATCCCGCTCATTTTATACACTTTTCTCCACTTATTAGGCACAATATATTCAAATAGATGTTCTTTTTAGCTACATACAAATTATAAGATTCCCTTGAACCTAACATGAGATACTTTTTTATTCCTTGAAAAAAAAAGAAGAAAACTTGAAAACGTGCTTTCAGTTTCGCCGTTAGGAGCTGGTAAATGAGATGGCAGGAAGTTTTTTTGGGGGTACAACGCTTGTGACTTTGAAACTGTCTCTACATAGGGAACGCGTGCTTTCCGCTCTAACGGGAAGGAATCCACGCATCGCCCGCTATGTGCGTAACGGATACACAGCCCAAAGTGTTATTTTCGATTGTGGAAAAGGACACTAGGAACAAACACGATTTCTGTCGTATTGCTGAACTACGCTTTCACCATTGTCATGAGCACAAGGGGTGCCAGGAGGGGAGAGGCACCCCCCTCCCCTGGTTGATTTAAAGGGGGTGCTAAGTCTACCTTTACAGAGTAATGCCTGTTCCACTATCGCTTAGCGGAACCGTGACACTGTCAAAACAATTTACGGTTTACCTTGAAGCATAGAAACGGAGCGTCAAATACACTTGTACACATGAGATACTGGCAGCCGTAGACGACTACTGTATCTGAAATTCAACAGCTGTCACCTAACCATTTTCACCCTCAAAAAGCCCTAGGAAGCACGTCATCACCTTTTTTTTCGCTTTTTAACAGGAACAGGCTTTGTGCGGGGTTCAGCACGGCTCCACTGCCGTGTTTCCGTTATGGATGGGACGTTGTAAAACGCACACTAACAGATAGCAAGTAAAAACTCCAAAAACTACATCCCCGGGGTCGAACCTACGACGTCAGATGACGGTAAGATTTCGCACCAATCCTAATAAGGAACCATGCGCACTCTTGTGACTTTCACAATAGCAAAATTGTCATTCTTTCAGCGAGACGCGAAGCGAGCCAGACGATGCGCAAAAAGAAAATGCAGATGCAACTGTCCGTTGATATCCCTTACCACCTTGCCAGGACGCGGTAAATATCAGGACCTTCTGGAGGCTACTGAATCATTGATCTGTAAAAATAAACGGTATTGTGTTCCCAGGGACCAGACATTTAACACAACCTCATCAATCTGAACTAGTAAAGATACGTGGGGGGGGGGGCAAGACTTTGAAGTCCATGACGTCGCATTAGCCTTACAGGTGCTGATCGAGGTTCTGGCTCGAAATGCGAAATTGGCACAGTGAATTTGATCATCTCATTTCGTGATGAACCTACAACTGCGAAGCCAGCAGCAACATAGCTCTCAAAGAGCAATTTAACACCGGGTCTAAACTGATTCAGCGTTTCGCTTCACATCCAGCTAATGTATGCGTCCTCGCGACTTTGAGACGCGCCCAATATATGCCTCGTGACTACTCCGGAAAGGGAGCCTACCGTTTCCGCCGCAGCGTAGCCGTCTTCCAGTTTCTGTCGCCAACTGCTGTCGAAGAACTGGGTCGGTGGCAGCAGCACGAGCGACAGCCTGTCCACCTTGCGTAGCGCCTTCTCCTTAGCCTGGTCTTGGATCCATGCGGCATCACGCAGCTTCCTAGAAGCGGCGAGTTTCAACGTGTTCTCGAATTGGGTGAGGCGACGTCTCAAGTCCTCCGTGCCGAGCGAATCAGCCAGGAGCTCGACCACGCTCAGCAGACCGAACCGCGACTCCGCGTACTCGAAGCAGGCGTATCTGCGGTGTCCGACGCCTTTCTCCCGGAAGACTAGCTCGGGCTTGTTTGAGACGGCCCACAGGTGCGACTGGACGAAGACCCAGGCGAGGCCCACGACTAGCAGGCGCTTGCCGTATATCTTCAGCAGTTGCTCGACGTGGTTGAGCACCGCCGGTCCGTCGACGATGACCCAGTGTTCGTTGGTCCAAACGAATTGACCTGCGAAGTGCTTGTTGAGCAGCGTCAGCCACGCACTCGGATCGGCTGAGGGCGTCTCGTTCCCCAGGGAGCTAAACTGGAACCAAGTCTGTTCGAAAAGAAATGGCGCGATGTAATTGTACTGGTGGAATTATCTGGGCAAGTCAGTTTCGTGCAGCCCCACAAGGCGGATTAATGCTCGTGAAATAAAGCTGCCATCATCTTTATGTAGTAAGAAGATACAACGGAAACGCGTGGTGCCACTTTTTAAGTACAACACTTCGCCCACAAATGAAGAACGTGAATCGTGCAACCAAACCTGGAATGGAGACCCTTGCAAAGCAGGCTTCTCACCATGGCCACTCAGTTTTCTCGCCGATGAACTTGAATGAGTGGCCTCTCCATCTTTGTGTTTCCTTCAGCTGGATTACTTCTACGGTTCGCACTTCAGAGTTTGGTTTTATGGAAGAGCGTAGCACTACTGAAGAAAATGAGTCGCCAGCAACTCAGTTCGCAAACTGATATAAGACAATCACCAACCTCTAGCGATGAGCTCTTGGCTGGCGCTGGACGAGATCGTTCAAAAATTCACGGGCAGTCGTCATCAAGTTTAACTGGAACGCCTCAAAGCGGGACCCTAGACTGGTTTTATTGATGCCAGCCGCGAGGAGCTGGGCGCTGTTGGCGTGATAATACCTCGGTTTGCTTGGATAGCATGTAGACATGTAGTCGTAAGATATCAGTGACAAAACTCAAAGCTACGCGGCACTGGTGCATATCAAACCGTCTCAGGACACGCCTCGCAGCATACAAGTCAAGCATGCTGACTACTGTACACTATAGCTCAGCAAAATAGGCGTCACTACGGTGCTGTGTGGTGTACAGTGACGTGATAGGCTAGATTGCCTACTTGTTAAGCTATGCAGCACAAAAATTAATAAAATGGCCACGCATATCTTAGTGTGTCGCTGTATATTCAGCGCACACAAGGGCATAGATTCACAAGGCACGCGAGACCAACTACAGCCCTCACACTGATAACGGTTCTTGCTGGAGATATTAGCCCGTAGGTGCTGTCCTTTGCATCTTCAGTGTCTGCATTCTTGCGCCTACAACGTTACAAAATTAAGCGAGGCCACAACAAAGAAAACACGCGAGAAGCACTGCGGTAACATTTTCCAACAGCTTATAATCGAATAATGTGCGCGTCTCAAGAAACCATGTCTTCAATCAGTGGCTCGTTCGCATTGACACGTATGCAAATCACGTCTAATGGGCTAACTACCCTAGCCACTTTTAGATTTGGTTGCGAGTCCATTATCACTCTGAGTTCAGAAAAACGACAGGAGAGCGAGAACAGAACCACAAAAAACAATAAAAATAAAAAACAAAAGAGACAACAAAAATAATTGAGAAAAAAAATTGAGAAAAGATAGAAGAAATGAAATGAAACATAAATAAAGAAGACGGAAAAAACAGTTGAAGCAAGGACTGTGAAAATTGATTCTAAGTGAAAGTGTATACATTGTGCACTAACGAAGAGTCGGACTTTATCAAGGACCGTATAATTTTCTTTCTCAGACGTAAAATAATGCCATTACATCTCCAAAGTTTAAGAAAATTTTAATGAATACTTACCAATCAACCACTAATATTATAAGTAACTCGACGTTCTTTCGATTTTAAAATCCACTAAATATATAAATACATAATAAAACGAAACAAAACGTCAGAATAATTCCCACTCTGCGTACCTACTCCACATCAAGCTGCTATCCAATCCAACTTGACATTAACGGGGCGGGAGGGGGGGCAGTAATTTTAAGTTTTACAGTCTTCTTTTTGCAGAGCACACATTTCGGAAGAGAAGTTTAAATCAACACTCAACAAGAAAATCAAGAAACTCCAAGAACGGCCCCAAGCTACCAATCGCGAGAATTCATTACCCAAGAAGGAAACTTTGCGAAATATGTTAGCAGCAAGAACAGCATTCTAAAAGAGAACAAGAGTTTTTTTTTCGGGATTCGTCAGGGGTGGAGTCCGCTTCTACTGCTCATTCTTCCCCCTCAAATATTCCCTTGGATCTGCCCTGTTCAATGTTCTCTTCTCTTTGGTATTACCTGCTGTGTTATTAAGATGCAGCCTGGAGATTTGTTTTTGCTACCTCACAACAATCAATAACACTTCGAGGAAGCCTCCCCGAAAAATTATCAAGGCCAGGCCTGGAATTGCCGGATCAGGCCTGAATTAAAAAAAATTCACATCATATCCACGGAATGAATTATGATGAGCGGGCTGAAGCGTCCGTCCATGCGTTTATCTATCAGCCTGTCATCTCCATCCATCCGTCCATTCGTTCGTCCGTCCATCTGTCTGTACACATGTGTCTTTCAACTATACGAAAACCACTAACGCTATCTAGTGTTATTGTCTCCAAGGGCATGTACAGACAACGTCATCTATTGAGCGATTCATAAACTAGAGTGGCTACACACTACTGCTGCCACAACCACCACCACCACCACTACTACTACTACTAGTACTAGTACTACTACTACTACTACTACTACGACGACAACGACGACGACGACGACGACGACGACGACGACAGACTGGAGAACAACCCACACCCTAAGCAGCTTCACCCCTAAAGTCCCTAAAGTATTTTAATGTTTCACCATACCACCGTTCATGTGATGACATTATACGCACATAGAGGTCGTCATTAGGCTACTGCAATCTAGCTAGTATTATGGGCGAAGATCCTTAAGCCGTGGGTCCATGCATGTCTCTCTTGGTACGAGACCGCCTAGTTCTATGACTCACTCAGCTGGTGCGGACAAACAGACAGGCATACAGATGGATGGATGAACGGAAAATTAACGGTTTACCGATAAAACCATCCGAAGCTTCACCCCACACATCATCATTCACTCCGTGGAATACAGTGCTGTTATTTTTTTTCAGTAACTTTCGGTTGACAGATGTATACGGCGTTCGCCCAGTGTGTGTGGGCGTGTGTGTGTTCTGTGAGAGAGCGCAAAGCAACAGGTCGCCTTTCATCACTAACGCCATCATACATATAAAATAACATTCACAGCATATTCATGGATGGAATGATGATGAATGGGGCAAAGCGTCCGTCCGTGCGTTCTAGAGCACGCAACGTAAGGACGGATGGACGCTTCCCTCTACTCATCATCGAAAACAACTAACGCCATTATTTTCAAGGACATATACACACAACGCCATCTAGTGAGCAATTCTTAAAACTTACTAGAAGTGGCTACTACAACTTACACCTACGAGGTGGTCAAAATTTCCGGAGCCCTTCACTACGGTGTATCTCATAATCATATGGTGGTTTAGGAACGCTAAGCCCCACAAATCAATCAATCTCTGTCTTTCAGCAGCGTGATTTTATGGGCCATTTGGTTTATAGTTGAAAAGTGAAGGCTTCCTGCACGTTACGACACGAGCACCAAATGAAGAACACCCAGGACTGGTGCATTTTTCCTGTTCTGCTGATATCTTAACTTGCTGGAACCTTCCACTTCCTTCCCTGTCCTGACCACTAGCCGTATGGTTCCCGAGTAGCCCGCGTCCTAATTCCTCGTACCTGCTCAGAACCATCGGCAATCACGTTACGCTTGGCCTCCAGGATGGTGTCCTCCAGGTGCCGTAGCACCGCCGCCGTAACGTTCAACGACTGCGGTGGCACCGACAGGACCTGGCAGTATTCGCTCACATAGTTTTCGTACTCTTCGGCCGCTGACGTGAACCTGTGGACATCGTCCCGCCAGACGTAACTCAGCCTGCCACGTGAGAGCATCAGCGCGACGTCCATGGTCGCGGCCGTCGGTAGACCGATGACGCGCACGTCGAAGAGGAAGTTGAGGTTCCAGTTGACGGCCAGGTCGAGCATAAGTTCCAGCGGGTCCACGCCGTCAGCAAGCTGCTCTTCCTCGGGCCAGCGCATGCCACGGGCTGCACGGAACTGGCGGAACTCGACGAGGTTGCGTTCAGTGTCGCTGCGGTCCGGGTTGACGCAGCTCTGGTAGAGTAGCTGGGCTGTGAGCTTCGAACCCACGGCTTCTGTTCCCTCGAGCGCACTGACGCCACCAGCGAGAGTCCTACGCCAGGGGTTGCCACAGATACCACCTGAAGGGAATGCTTGTAGGATGCCTTTTCTTTTTAAATAGTTAACGGAAGGTTCAAAGTATCCCACGTGGCATGTGTAAGAAAGCTCAGTGCTATTGTTTAGCGAGATTACGTTCTGGGGGACGGGTGATATTTATTGTGCAGAAAATAAGCAAGACTTTCTTTTCAAAAAAATGAAGCATAGCTAATTGACGTGTACAGTGTATTGCTTAACGATGTACTACCAGCCCCACCCGAACTTTGCCACTTCGAAAGTAGCATGGCGCCAGCTAATTACACGATATATCCGTTTGGGAAGTTTCAAAACGCACAGTTTCCTGAAGAACTGCAACAAGTGCATTTTCACCGCAACAATTATCCTGCTAGTATAGAAATTTTTTTCAGATTCATGGGTCTTGTGAAATCTACTGGACTATTTTCTTGCATCGCATTCACACACACACACACACACACACCACACACACACACACACACACACACACACACACACACACACACACACATATATATATATATATATATATATATATATATATATATATATATATATATATATATATATATATATATATATATGCGCTGATATATAGATAAGTAAAACCATATTAGTGAGATTCACTTGTAGGTAAATAGATGAATTTCTACCTCCAGTATGAGTACCGTTCGCAAAGCTATAGATTTATGCCACATGCTACCGGTGATTCCAAAACAAAAAAAAGGATTATAACGTTCAACGTGAGACGCCCTGCATAAAATAAATCCAACAATGACCTCATATTGGCAAGTTTCCCGCTCCCAAAACATACTTACTTGGCACTCCCACGCAGGCATGCGCAAATGTCACACGCCGAAGCACATCGGTAATCCTACGGCGTTATTGAGCTTGCTTGGTAAAGCGTATGGCGCATGTAACGTGCGTTCGGCTTTCTCCAGCAGTACGCCATATTTTACCCCCGTTTTCTTTTACGGGCGAAGCTCCTTAAGCCGTCCCCAGATTGTCCTCTGTAGTAACCACCTCTCTTTGGTATGTGCCACAGGAGAGTTTAATTCTTGCAATGTCTGCTAGATGGCGGTACTTTTATATAATCACAATATGATGAAAAGATGCGAGATAGTACAGACGGACGGATTTACGGACGGACAGACAGACAAGCAGACAGGTGGGCAAACGGACGGAGGGCCGGACAGACACACAGACACACGGACGGACGGACGGATGGAAGGATGGACGCGCGGATGGACTGATGGACGCTTCGCCCCACTCATCATCTTGCACTCGGTAAATATGCTGTGATTTTTTATTTATCCTTTAATTGACTTTAAATATGGTTGAAACATGAACCTATATGTCCAAGTATGTAGGACGCGCAGCGTTGAACGACCGCTCTATCATTAGTTTCGCTGTACCGAGTTTGTGGCTGTCTAGTTACGCGAATGGTGTCGTACACACCTGCAACTTTCATTTACCGTTATATTTTGCCCTCGTGCGTTTGAGCAGGTGTTACGAGTGATTTGAGGAGCATCACCAAGTAAATTTAGTGGAAGATGGTATAATTTTTAAAATAAAGAAATGTCTCTCAGTGATCCAGAATACCTAGTTAGGAGCCTTCTAGTGTACTGGACAAGTACTCTGAAAGATACTTTTACGACAGAGTGTGTGGTAAGAGTGACCAACAATGACCACAGCGACTCACAGCCAAAATCAGAACTGAATAAAATGAAGTAGTGCGCGCGAGAGCGAGGTCAACGTGAATCGTGTGAGCTTTGGAACGCGGATGGCCGAAGCCAGCATGGTCGGTGAACCGTGAAACGCAGTACGTTCAGCCTGAGGGGACCAAACGGACCTCACTAGTGCCACCAGACTAGCCGGGACGAGCTTGGCAGTTCCCAGCAGCGAGAGAGTGTTTTGGTCTAGGTCTTGCGGGCCGTTTCTGCGTGCAAGCCAGAGCGAGCAGCTGATTCTGTGTGGGTGGCGTTTCGAGCGCAAACAGCGACCGAAGCCATGGACATGGTGCCGAGTTGGCGTGCGTGCCGTACAACCGCCTGCGGAGGGTGGGGCCTTGGTGCTACGCCAGCGCACTGTGTTACGCATGCCCGGGCGAACTGCTCCGGGTCTGCTCGTGGCCTCGTGACTGACTCGTCGAGTCATCCCTGCTACAATCTTGCGTCAGCGGCACTGCCGTCAGTACCGTGAGTGACGTCTACGGACCCATAGACTCCATACCAGACAAGACGCAGAGATACTCGCGTATGCGTACCGGACTGTAAGGACCGAATCATAGAAGAAGAGTAATTGTATATAGCAGTACTCAGCAAGTATATGTGTGTGTATTTGTGTTTTGGTAAGCGTCTATAAATGTTTTTGTTCCTTACTCTTTGTCTGAGGGCCCATATGAACTACCACAGAGAGATATCGGATGGCAACCTGAGATGCGACTAAACTTTTACAAGACTGCACGCGACGCTAAACTCACAGAAGATCGAAAAACCTAGGGTTGAAGGTTGGAAGAACTTGAGTCCATATATTTAAGCTACTTGCTGACTGAAGAGCCAATAGATGATAACGACAAAAAAAGAAGGTCACAGTTTCGCCAAAAGGGCGATTCAATGAATGCGATAGCAACGTTTTGGAATGTTTTACGAAGCAAGGCTAGTATTTTTAGGTGAAATAATTATTGTAGTAAATATGCGCTTCCTAAGTAACCAAGTTTCCTGTGGCGCGGCCGCAGTAGATGAACACAACAAGGCTCGTGTGTAGTGACGGCGTCGATGAAAAGCGCTTCCCGTGCGCAGCGCCTGCACTAAGGGCTACACGTCGTGTGTCGCCGCTGCTGGAAGTTTGTTATGTGTAGAGCGCATCTATATGTGGACAGCTCTTCAGGTACACTTTTGGCACCGTTTTTTCGTGTTGAGAGCGCAGCCCGTAGACTCTCCCGCTGTGAGGGCAAAAGCCGCGCGCTGATCGTTGCCGCGATAGCATGGGAACCATATAAGTGCCCCCCACCCACTTGTTCGCTCACGAGATAAGTGCACGCACAGACGATCCCGGCCGGAAAAGCGATGATCGCTCCGCAGAAAAAAAGAGGTTACCGCATCCTTTCCCGTATATGTATACCTATACATATACGTGAATAACGGCGGTGGCGGTGACAGCAAAAACCAGCCGAGGCTGTCCATATAATATCTATCGCAATAACAACGAACCCATGCAGATGGAAGACCTGTAAAAGCATCAAAGTTCCCGAAGTGCTTCGCGAATTTACTGGCTGAGAGGATGGAGCATGCTACCGACAAGTCAACGCCTCGCGAAGTGGCACGTTGAGTCAAATAATAAATTACGTAATTGTAGAAGATTTGAGACCACTAAGCAAGCACTATTTGAATGCGTTGCTTCTGAGGTTGTACGGCACCTTGTTTGGCGCACCTTTGGAGTTGAGCCTACATCTCTATCGCAGAGAATTAACGGCATGTTTTCCCGATTGGTACTTTTAGTAGCAATGCACGTTATCTCTAGGGGGACGTCTGCACCAGGCAGAAAGTAGTCTACAGTCACAGCGAACAGCAATCCCAGTTTTGCATACATTTGTAAAATTGTTTTTGGGTAACTTGTTGACGAGGTATATGAAAGTGGTGGTGATGCCTTTTTAAGGAACTGGTAAACTCGGTTATCGTATTACGTGGGGGGAAACCTGGACCTGGTCGCGCCATAGTGAGTTAAATAATTGTAACAAGTCATCCTCCAACTCACAATGCTGCTCGACCCTCCCCACTTTTCTCTCTCTCTCTCTCTCTCCAGTTTTTTATAGGTAATATGCTTCTTTTTTTTATCGGTCCATAGCCGCGCATAGTGTGTTGAAGTCTGTGTAAAATTGCGTCTAGTGTTTGTATAAACTTTGCTGACGAGATTTTCAAGTTTCTAGAGTGTGTGTCTAGTGTTTCGTATAGTGGTTGAAATAAGCTTTAATTTACCTAGTGCGGAACAATTCAGGGACACAGACTATCGTATTCAAGGGCTGTCGTACTTAAGCCGTCTCGCCGTGTCGTATACTGGCGTCGCAACTGTACAAGTTCCCTGTCTCAATGGCTCCCCTGAGTCGACTTTGGTACAATCTTTAACTTCATCTCAACGTGTATTTTCCGTGCAGAGTTTTCATTTTCACGGCAACTTTCGTGAAGTTCAGTAAAGATGAACGTTGAGCAAATTGGTGACATTTCGTATTAATGTTCCTTCCTTTTGTATCGCGTCTCCAAGCGCTTCTTCACACGTTATAACACGAGCTTTCATTAACACGCCGCCACTTCCGTGATGTATGCATTGACACACGAGTGTTTGAGGTTACACCACGTGCAGTTCGGAACTTATACCACGTACCTGAGATACATTCGGTCGATGATCGGATCTCTGGCACCCTTGCCGGTTGGCGCCTTCCCGCAAGCAAACTCGTAAAAGTCTTGACACGGGTCGACCGAACGGTTGAGCGTACTAAGCAGCTCGGCGGCGTGCGCCACGCAGTCGTCGGTGAGGCAGTAGTCGACGCGCCGGCGCGAATCCTTGAATAACAGCAGGTAGACGAACAGCAGAGCCGAAAAAGAGACCACGAGAGCCAGGAACAGGCACAGGCCAGTCCGCCAACGAAGGGCCCGCTCCACGGCGGACGTGCGCCGGGTCGTGTCTTCCTGCTGCAGAGCGACGTATGGTCGTCAGCAAACTTAAAGGGACACTAAAGAGAAAAAAATGCCCTCACCTCTCCGAAGGGACTCATGAGGAAATGCGAATGCATTTCTTGCGCCAAGAGAAGGTACCGTTGCCGTCAGTCATTCACCTTCACCCACTTCTGCAATCGCCTTAATGGGCCAGTATACAGGCTCCGGCTTTTTTTTTACACCCCTCATACAACAAGATCGGCAATTTGTAGATTAGACCACAGCGATCACGTTTTCTGGATATTACAGCGCTGTGCACCACGCAGAGCCTTTATTTCAAAAAACAATTACCGCGCATCTTTCCAACGCCTGACTGACCCCTTGCACACGCAGTGACGTCAACTCGGCGATCGGCGACGTGACGTAGCACACAGCTCACCGAAGCAGCTAACCGATTGGTCTAAATCAGGCGTGAAAAAACAGCAGTGAAGTCACGGAGGAAGGAAAGGTAAGGAGAGGCCCTGACGTCACTCGTTGTGAAGCCGCGATGAAGCCGGAAGTCGGCCATATTGACTAGGCAAATTCTCCTCTCTTGTTTACATATGAATGCGAAGCAGAAGGCGCGACTCCCTCTCCGGCTCGGAAAGCACGTGGGCTGCGCAGCGCGTGTGTCGTGACGATCCGAAACTAATGGAACTGGGCTCATAACTCTGAGCCAGCGGGACACCTTCAGCGAAATCGCTTCGTCCGAGTAATAACAGGGAGTAACAGCTCGCCGACAACGAAGCAACTACGAGAGAACGCGCGCTAGATGCACTGACAACAGCGAGTGCTTTCACGTCATTAATTCAGCAACTGTACAGACAACACGATCGGTCGTGCTTCTTCTACGGTTGCATTCCTCCACGCGGCCGACGCAGTGTCCGGCCACTGTGTCCGTGTTCCGCGTGAAACTCACCTGCATCAGCATTCTGCGACTGTGGTGACTGAGCACAGTGCTAGTGACAGTTGAACGTGGTTGCTGTTACGTTGAGATTACATGCAATGCTGGTGGAGAGTGTACCGAGCGGAACAGAAAAGGTGTTTTAATACGCACATGCATGTTGTTACTGTACACACACAACACGAAACAACTTATGTGCACATGGTCTTCACGGCGTCTTGCTGGGCTCAACAGCGCCGTCCGTTGTCACAAGCAGGAGCACTGCTCAACCGTCACTGACCTGCAAGGCGTTCGTCGTCATTCAGCTTCGTCATGGTGCCCAACGCAATTTCGCTGAACAGTAACTGCTTCATCCGCGTCATCCGCCGCACGACACATGGATATGCACTTGTTCTACGCACTGTTGAAACCCCGGGATGGACAAAGGGATTTGTAAACGTTGCTAAGAGTAATGTAACAGCCAGGAGAACACTGCGTAACCAATAACGCGGCGCAGAGCACAGATATTGTCCGCCACGGCTCAGCACGAGACCTGGGGAGGCACACATTCTGCCGCCAGCCGCGGCCGCTCACTGCTAGACCGGCTCCACTGCGCAACACGTAACCATAGCAACGCCGCCATTGTGCCTAGTGAATATGGCCGCCATGATGTCATTTCCGCCACACTTTTTACGCCCTGCGCCGGCTGGGCATGCCCTCTCCTTACCTTTTTCCTTCCTCCGTGAGTGAAGTCAACGTCAGTTTCTGTTCCCACCCATCGCTACGAAACTGTCCCTTGTTTCTTGGCACTGCGGGAAAGAACCAGCCTAACAGTTGTCGCGTGCACGTGTACACTACTCGCTCAACTACAACGCCTGTGCACACGTACGAACGTAATTCGCCCTTGACATGAACAACACGAGTCAAAAGCGTTGCTGTGTCGTCGGCTGCAAATCGGGCGACTGGGCAGCGGAGAGGCATCGGCACCAGGTGCCTCACGATGGAGCCCTTTGCGCTACATGGCTGAAGTGAATCGGTCATCCAGCGACGTACGTCGTGGACCTGATAGTTTGTGGTCGACACTTCGCACCTGACGCTTACACGATTGACCTGCGGCTGGTGCGGCAAACGGTAAACAAACCACACTTCGCAGCAAGTGGAAGCGCGTTACGACTGATCGAGTTCACCGATGACGTCTATCGCTGACGTGGTGTTGCGATGTCGAAGTGGGCGGAGTCACGACGATGGGCTACGCCTTCCCTTTTATGGAAGGAAGAGGGGGGGGTTGAGGCCACGCGAAAATTTGAAACCAACTTAGACCGATGTTCTAACCCCAGTGACTTCCTTCATATAGCACGTATTCGCAAAATTCTTGCGGCAGCATGTTCGCGAAAAAAACTGCACATTTATTTCTTTTAAAAAGCTTTTTGGACCTCAGGGTTGTTTACTGGCCCTTTAAGAGGCACCCAGCCAGCGAATGGCCGAGAGGGAGGCGCGAGTGGATGGGAGAGCGGACGTTGAGAGAAGGAGTGGCGAAGCACTGCACCTACCCTCTCCTCTACTTGCTCACACCACATGCTCCCGTTGCTAGGGGCAAGGATAAGCGCGCACACCCGCAGCTGTTGCTATGGGAAAGAGAATGAAAGCGATGAGAATACCTGCCAGCGCGCGGGCGCCCCGGACAGCGCCAGATGTCTGACATAGCCCGACTAAGAAATGCATTCGCATTTAAAACAATTTCATCACATCGTGTCTGATCGCAGACGCGATGTGATGAAATTCTAGTGGTTGTTAGAGGAACTCGCAAGCGTAAATCGGTTAAATATATCACTGCAGAATACACTTAACCGATGCGGTTCTATAGCGTCACCTTTCGGCTTCGCTAATGACATGCTCAGTATAAAGATTAGCTTAAAGTTAAGTTTATCTTAACCACAATTCCAGTGTGTGGCGATTTTGTGAATGCCATAAACATGAGCTAGTGAAAACTAAACCGGTGACGAAACTACTCTTCGGCCAGAACAGTGCTCAGGAAGCAAGGAACACTCCTGGAGCTAATACTATCTCAATGACTTTGCAGACGCCGGACAAACTTACACTGGCGCGCACTGTTTTACTCTTGCTCGATGCATCCGACATTCCGTGCGTGGTGTCAGGTAGCCACGTTTATTGAGGGCACGATGGTATCCATGGCGGCCGTTGTGAACACACCGCTGCAGTGGTATATTAAGCCGATGTGGTTCTAGCAATCTTTGTTCAACCTCTACAGCTTGATTTGAGAGCGGTAAAACTAAGGTGAGCCTGTTTTTTCCACCTGTTGGCACCAGTGGTGGCTGCATGGTGGAAAACCTCTCGGGAAACTGTCCCAATTTGTGTCAGGTTTAGGAGTATGTGATGAAAAATGTAACTATCCCGTCACGTACGTCGTCAAACCTTTTACGCCCGACATGTGTGGCACATATATCCATTTATCATGCGTGGGTATGTGCCCCAGGAGATTGACAGTTCTCTCAGGAAGAGACTCAGGAAGAGTGAGAACATTGGTAATTTAGGTGCGAGCGCGTTAAGAAAAACTAGCATCAGTAGCTATGACCAAGCGAATGCAGATAATATTAGGGTACCAGCCAGAATCAAACCCAAGCATTCTGTGTGACAATCAAGTATTCTACCAGAGCCATTCCAAGTTTCAAAAATGAAGAGTGCTTTGGAAAAAGACCTTATGCAGGCGTGATGTTGGTAAAAAGTTAATTGTGGTTGTAGTGCTGGCTGTCTAATTTTATACATGCTACATACATACTCCTATATCAATAGGTGTCATGTCGGGTTAACTTTAAATGTAATTAAGCGCCACCCGCTCAAGTTGATTTATGTAGCAGCGTCCAGGGCTACCATCTTCGCGAGCACAAGCGCTATATTAGCTCACTGCTTCTGATGTTGCTAAAAGCCATGCTGCTCTTGGCGTCGTTACGCAGATGTAGACAACTGGTTTATAAAACGCGTATTCGACTGCTCAGCATGGGTCTGTGCGTACCTTTGTACGCACAGACCCATGCTTTAACGTCCTGCTCACAGACCTTGTGCTTTAGCGTCCTGCTCAATAAAAAAAATTACAACCTCGCTTTTTTTTCACATGCTTTGCATAACATGGACTGCCAAAGTACGAAGGATCTGCCGAATTCGTTTTATCTTACAATCACTGTCAGGCGAATCTCTTAATCCGTCAGCCGCGATTAAAGAACAAACTCGGCGAATACTGAGCTCACAGCCATACGCAAACTTACGCAGGGCTCCTCAATTGCTTTCGCCTTGTGAGTTACACGATAAAGTACAATCTCTCCTGCCCAATCACAGACAGTTTTAAGAGCAGGCAGCCCTGCGTATATCTTGGTGCTATATTCAAGCAGAATCGGGTAAATAACTTGGGCTCACATGTAGTATTCACCATAAGTTACTCAGACGCTACGCACCTGTGCTTGCACTTGAATAATCGAGGTGGTGTGTTTTTATTTGAACCACACAAGTTGACTAATTATGGGTGCTCGTTCAATAATGAACAGTTGCGCAACTTAAATTTCAAAAAATATTTGCTTTTCATTGAGTATAATGTTTATGTTTCTCATACACAATGTATGAATTACGAATTGTTTTCATGCTTCCTTTTACACGAAGCAAAAGGATGATGGGATTGCAGACATAGTGCATGACCGAAACGATACTGCTTGAAAGAGGACTGTTTCGAGGAAGACGAATGCAAGACACATTTCCGTTTGATTCTGCTGAAAAAAAAGAAAAAAAAGAGCCGAAAAAGTTCGGGGCTCCTGTCAGATCGCACGGATGAATATTATTTGCGAAATAATTTTTGTTAACGTTGAATGACTCACAATTATGGCAGCTTACGAATCTACAATGTGTCTATTCAATGTGAACGATTGGGCCAGTTGGTGATACGTAATCTAATTATTACGTGGTAGAAGATGTCATTGTCCTTGTTTTTTTTCCCATCCGTGTTTTCTACCGCGTTTTATACTTAGATCACAATGTGGCCATTTAGCCAAACCAATTTATCATATCAGCAGTCTCACAATGTGTTTCGCATTTCACTCTCTAAAAGCGAAGCCCACCGCTATTAGACACGTGATTACGTGTCATTACAGCTTTGTTTGAGTGCTATCATTAGAGCACCGCACTGCGTATGAAGCGTGAGCAGCTCTTGGATTATTTAGAATCTCCTGGGCGGACCAGACGCGAAGTAACGACTCGAAATACACGCACGTATGAAATCACGTAAGCAACAGTTTTCTTTTAACATTCGTAATTCACACGAGCGTTCACGTTCATTCGATTCCACCGCGAATTTTAGCAGTAAGGTTCACTCGACCAATCCACGCGATGCAGACCCAGGAACAAAGTTACCACCACGCCGCAACGTCAAGCTAGAGTCGATAGCAATACTGATACGTGTCATTGTACTGCGTCATTTGTTTTAAAAACATTTTACTTCACCAAGATAGTAAAAATTATATTTTTAACTGAAGGAATAAAGGTTTCGTGTCAGTATCAAAGGATACATGTTTCGCCGGAATAATTGAATCTATAGCTTGCATTAAATATTTGTAAATATGGCCTATTTGACACTTACTTGCAAATCCGAAAAGAAAACGGCATGAAAATTACGTGAAAGTAAACCTTTTCTTTTGAACAATCTTAGACCAATAGATTTAGGCATTTTGGTATGAAACACAATTAGATGCAATACAACAAGCGCCTATACTCACACTTCTCCTGGGCGACAAGACTCCCGATTGCCACTTGGGCTTGCATGATTGGGTGCTGGTGTTCCTGCCTTGCGGGTCAGATGCCTGCGCAAAAAGATCCCCATTATCAAGGCTAGAAGAAGACTTGGCTGAAAATTGGCGTACATACTACGCCTGAGCACAATACGATGGCCTGGTTGACCACATCTACACGTGATACCACGTAGGAGTGGCACCAGTAGGGCACACGTGGAGGGCAACCGCACCCCCGGCCACCCAAATTTTCACCTGCCCTCCCCTATCTTCAAGATCAACCGTGTTCAAAAGAAGGAAATTTTTCAACTTCGTGACTTGCTTTCCTTAATAACTTATTTGTCGTGGGAACTCCTCGCAGCTGAAGATGTACGTATGGAGGAGGGCGCAGGGGTATGGCGGCTTTCCCTAAATTTTTATACAGTAGCAATAAGCTACACGGCTTGATTAGCGCACTCAGGTTTGTGCAATTCCGTCTCAACTCCCGTCAAAGCTTGCAGTAAACTTTTCAGACACTATACACACTATAACTAGTCTTTCCGCTCATATCACGTCAGTATAACGGTAGTGAACGAAAGGTGCGTTGTTCTGTGTGCCGCGACCCTACTTACCACCCCCCCCCCTCACACACACACACCTGTGGATGCATCTGCCTGCTAAGTTCCTCCTCTCCCACCATTTCCACATTAGACGCCTCGACCCACCCTTTCCGCTGCATGTTCCCGTCGAACTCGCAACAACGTAACTTCACTGTTCCCTGGGGACGCAAAATAAAACGGTGACAACAGCGGCACAACGTCCCGCCGTTACCGTGGAACTTCTCCGACTGGCAAGAGTGTCTACAACAAAAAATCGCAGCATATCTACGAGATGAATGATGATGAGTGAGTGATGCTCCCGAGGTACATCAGTAAACCGTGAATAATCCGTGAATCGTGCCAAGCCGATCATCACGTAAAGACGTGACAAACACTGTATGTACATAACGTAATGTTTTGTTATTCTTAAGTAGACCTAGAGCCGTGGTTTTTGCTTCGTAAATAGTTGTAGAAACGTGGTGTCGGTGAGCCATAACTTTTTCGTTCACCCTTTATTATAACGGTTTTATGGACGGCAAAATGAAGGGAGAGTGGTTCCTGGATGGGTTGTATGTGAAAAGTTTGCCAATACTAGGTCTTGACGGTGACTAGCGCGCGCTGCAGCCGCTTTCCGGGGCCTCCGCTTCACCTTGACTTCTTCATTCGTACTCCCAAGAGCGCCGACCGCCGGTGAAAGAGAAAGCACGCCAAGAGTGAACGAATTTTATAGCTCTGGCCATTAGCAATCTCCTACCACACTAGCGCGCATAGAAGCACGCGTTTACAACCAAGTGCACCCCAACGCCATCTACGAAGCCATTTCCGTACTAGTGATGCCAGCGCCATCTAGTGCACAATACGAGTACTAGGGGTGGCTACGACAGACAACTACGAGGGACAAGCCAAAACTCTAAGAAGCTTTGCCCTTAAAACAGCTCCGTTAACGTGAAACCTGGGAAGGTGAAAAGCGCCGGTATTTCCCACAGGTGCACGTCAATAGCAATGAGAGGACTGTTACCTTAATCGTGAAAGGCAACAATGACAGCAAACTCCGACAGCTCGTCGGCACAAGGCTCTTCGCGCCTCATGTAATTTGCCGTGGAGGAAATAAGCGTACAACAGCTACTGTTCCGACTGCCTAATGCACCTCCCTTACGGAAAATTTTAATAATAATATCTGGGGTTTTGCGCCGCTACACCACAATATGATTATGGGAGATGCCGCAGTGGAGAACTCCGAAAATTTTGATCATCCGGTGTTCTTTAACGTGCAATAATATAGCATAGTACAGGGGCCTCTACCATATGTAGCCACCACGGCCGGGATCAAACCCACGCCTTTGCGGTCAGCAGCCGAGCACCCTAGCTACTGTTCCACCGAGGCGTACTCCCAAAATATTTCAGGTTTGGATCTGTATGTGTGTACGCATACGTACAAACACATGCGCAACGAAAAAAAAAATGTGGTCGGGACTCTCATCCATGGAGAATTTATGGCTACGCCGAAGTCCTAAAGTGCTCAGAAAAAAAACTTTTTGCCGTCAATCCGACGCTAAAATGTTGGCCTGAGGCGTTAGTTAAAGCGTCATTCAAAGTTCTCATTCTTTCTCTTTTACAGCTTGAAATGTATGCGGGTAACCATTTATTTCGCGGTATTCTTCTGTTGACGTAAGCTGTCCTTCGGTTCACATGCTTATTTGGTTCGTTGGCCGTTTCACTCATGTTCTGAAATGTTGTAAGCGTCTTTCGGGTGTGCCCCGCCACGGTGGTCTAGTGGCTAAGGTACTCGGCTTCTGACCCGCAGGTCGCGGGATCAAATCCCGGCTGTGGCGGCTGCATTTTCGATGGAGGCGGAAATGTTGTAGGCCCGTGTCCTCAGATTTGGGTGCACGTTAAAGAACCCCAGGTGGTCAAAATTTCCGGAGCCCTCCACTACGGCGTCTCTCATAATCATATGGTGGTTTTGGGACGTTAAACCCCACAAATCATCATCATCTTTCGGGTGTTCAATCACTCGATCCTGTGCGTGTTACTGCTCCTGTGTCATACTTCAGTGTGTTATTGCAAATGGTGTTAGGCTTGTTTTTTATGTTCGCGTCTTGAGTTCACATTCGGCCGCATGTGTTATCATTAGACATATCTGCATTTGTTCTGTTTATCTTTCTTTTTTTATATCGGTTGTCGACTGAAACGATGCAATGTGATGTACCCACTCCTGCCATGGCTCCCAAAAGGCAGCCGGCAGTATCTGATAAATAAATAAATAGAAAATAAATAAATAAAAGCCACCGCTGTTATTGTGTACGTCCTGGTGTAGTTGTAAAACACGTGTTTAAATAAGCTTTGACTATGTAGTGCGAAACCCGAGGAAGCGCGTAGCACGGGCAACTTAGCAATTACCTTGATATCGCACGCTCGCAGAGGCAGCGGCGCCATCTCTTGCGCAGCTTGGTTATCAACTGGATGATTTAGGTACACTTTTCGCAATTTTAGGTAAATTACGGTAATTAAAGTTTTCTTTCATTTCTGTAGTTTATATTATTTTCGACCTTCTTTAGTTATTTTACGCCGTTTAGGAACATTGCTAACTTTGTTTCATTCCTCTATTGCCTGTATTGACCACTGCGTGAGCACGTGACATGAGACAGTAGATCGACAAGCCGGACCCCTAAGATGCGATGCACTTAAAACAGTAGACTTCCGAGTTCAGTTTTTACCACGCGTCTCTACTTGGTGTGGAAAAAGGTGTGAGGTCACTCACGTTGGAGCTTTCGGCCAGCTTGACCTGCTTGCTCGAAGTGTCGTCCGATAACCGAGCAGCCGGATCCAGGACTGCGTGCTGAGAAGGTGGGGACTCCTTCGGAGCCGCCTGTTGTCGAGCTCGCTGCTCGGTCTCGCTGGCCATAGTTGACAATGCGCTACGAAAACCAAGCCAGATCAGCGGGACGAGCTACAGGCCTCCTCAGCTTCTTGTCTTCTTCTGGCATGCCACGAGCACACGGCCGCGCACTGGTCCACGTCTTCATTTTCTTCCTCATAGCAATCAGGAACATATACTGACTGCATATTTCGGCAAACTCACTCAGGATCAAATGAAGTCGTGAGGCTTAGTAAGTACAGGTGAATAATATGGTGGTGGGTCCGAGTCTTAGGAGCCCGGTTTCAGAAAATTTTCGTGAGTGAGAGTTTGACTCAGGAAAATTTTAGTGAGTCCGAGTGCGAGTGAGCTTGAAGGGCACGATATATTTCTGGAGTGAATCTGGGCGAGTTCCACTTTCCTTTTGGCCAACCTTTGGTCCCATCTACTCATTTTCGTCATTACTACCAGCCTCACCTGCATTCAGCTTTGTAGTCATGTATATTCACAAGTAATCCAAAGCAGTATATGGCACATATACCATTTTAATATTTATTGATCAGAGGCACGAATTACAAAAGAAAATGCCCTGACCCCACCCCTCACCCCGCCCCGAACTAATTCGTCCAGGCAAGTTCTTGTTGAATATATCTTGTCATCTCTTTCAAGAAAAATGGTCTTACTGACTTGCAAGTACTCATAACTCGTATTCGGAGGTAGTAAACCAAAATAAAAGGTGCCGAGAAAAGCATGAATTACGTGAAAAATTCACACCATGGTCCAAAAAGCTAAAAATAAAAACGCTCTTCAGTCCACTCACTCAGACCGAACTGCGAGCTAGACTGAGTGAGTCCATGTGGGTTGCGTTTTGGTGAGTTTGAATCCGAGTGAGACCGGTTGAAGAAAATTTTCAAGAGTATGAGTCCGAGCCGAGTTCAGCTCAGGAAAATTTTGGAGTGTCCGAATGAGTCCAAAGCGCTAGATATATATCATTAGTGAATCTTAGTGAGGTTTAATTTTTGCCAGCCTATGATTTACTGATTAAATCAACTTCATTGAGGTCTTGCTGGCGAATGCCGGACTGCAGCCCGTATGTTCGTTGACAGAATCTCGTATCAGTACCATAACACCTTCTCGTGCACCGGAAGAATTTTGCCGCTATTATGACACTGTCCTGCGGAGAACACGGGACGACAAGCCGATCTGTTCTCTTTGCCATGGTGTAGCATATATCTCCCGCTACTGTCGTTCTCACACCTCTCCCCTTCGCTCGTTTTCTGGCTATCGATGGAACGACAACCACCGGCCCTTGCATGTTTGGCGCCCGTGCGGTGAACCAGACGATGAGTCTCCTGCGACATCGGTCGGACGTTCTAGCCGTTCGCCGTCCCCGCATGATCATCGCTCCAAGTCACCTCAGCCCCGTCGCTATTCGTTGCCCCGCATACTGGACGCCCTTACTCGGAAAAGTGAGCAGTGCAGCTTTCAAAGCCCCCCCCTCCCCTGCATTGGATTCCCGATCTGAAAATTGTCTGTACGAGCCACAACCTGTTTGCTGCAGATGTGGATGGCCTATCCATTACTGCCCACATTGACACCAGCGCACATATTTTAATTATGAGCTCTGTTGCATCCGCCGAGAGAGAAGGACCAAGGCTTTACAGAACACCTTTATTAACGACACTGCATGCTGGCAGCAAAAGCAACAATTCACACAGCAACAGAACAAGAACCAGAATATATACGCCTACCAGCCACTGGCGCATGTACGATAACATGGTGACGTCGCTAACACTGTTCATCGGCGATGCTTTTCACGCGCCGTAATGCAGATAGCAACGCAACACTTTCTTTATCACTAGATCAAAAACAGTTGTAACCCCAACGCTCAGGAGGTCGCCTTTCCCGGTTGATCCGTCTCAGAGGAATTTAATTATTAATACTGGTTAACCCCGGGTCTGGCGGCCTTTGTTCACTCTGATGATCTGGTTGCACCACCGGCAGTGGAGAAGAGGCGACCTCGGAGGCGTGTGGCAGGCATTATTTCACGACGTGGGGTTTGGTCGTCCAGCACAGAATGTCGTAAATGATCAGCATGTACAAAACACACTTGGTTTCCAATAACAACCAAATACGTAGTTGGGGACTTCACTAGAGTAACTTTTCCCGGCATCCATTTCACCGATTCTCCTCGCACAAGACGAACCAACACGCGGCTACCAACTTCAAAATATCACAGCTTCGCTCTGCGCTTATCGGCTGACTGTTTCATCCTTTCTACTTTCTCGGTCATGGTCCTTGTCAGATGCGGCCGCACCAAATACACCCTGCTACGCAACTGTCTTCTCAAAAACAGTTCAGCCGGTATCTTTCCAGTGAAGGTATGCGGAGTTGTGCGACAGCACAACAGAAAGTTATCTAGTCTGTGCTGACATGTTCTTGCACTGCCTTTTTCTTTGTCCTCCAACAACTGTTTAAACAGGGCCGTCTTAGTTGTTTGTACCGCCCGCTCCACCACCCCGTTGGACTGCGGGTGGTACGGGGGTGTGAACGTGTGCTTTACACCTTGCGCTTTGAAAAAGTTTTGGGATTCATCAGCCCGAAATCGCGGCCCGTTATCTGTTACTACTTCTAAAGGAAGTTCATGTGTGGCAAACAAAGACCGAACTACTGCCACTGCCATAGTACAGCCGTCGTGCTACATACTTTAACTTCTAGCCACTTACTGTAAGCATCAACTGCAAACAAGAACATTTTGCTTTCCTTCCCGGTGAAATCAAAATGCACCCTTTCCCATGGGTGTTCTCACAATTTCCACGGGCTCAAAGGCACTAGCCGTGCTCCTGTTTGTACGCTTTAACGACCACTGTATTTTCGCACGGTTTCTTCTAATGCATAATCGATTCCTGGCCACCAAATCATTGACCTTGCAACCATTTTCATCTTTGCGATTCTGATGTGTTGTTCGTGCAGCAGATTCATGACAACTACCTGCGAACAATTTAGAATAGCTACTCTATTTGTCCAAACAATGCAACCAGCATCAACAGAGAGTTCGAACCACCACACCCAGAATGGTTGCAGTTCTTAAGCAACACCTCTCGGCCAGCCGTGCCAAATCAAGTCGCGCAATACTGATAGTAGCTTGTCGCACGTTGTTTCATGCTCTATATCTTTTGCTGTCATGCGGTAGTTCGTCCAGAGTGGCAAAATAACAAATGTCTTCATTTTGCTTAGAGGTCTGTGGCAATGGCAGTCTAGATAAAGCATCTGCGTTACTGAAGGCCGTGCCCGGCTCATGTGCAATCTTATAGCTGTAGTTACTCTGGAAAACAGCCCATTGGTGTATTCTAGCTTTGGCTACAGCACTAGCTTTCCTTTTCGGTTCGAAGAGCACGGTGAGAGGTTGATAGTCCGTAAGAACCTTAAAAGTTTGACCACACAAGTAGTTATGAAATCGCTTCAGACCAAACACAATGCTCAAAGCTTCTTTCTCTATTTGGCCGCAACTACGCTCCACGTGCGATAGTGATAGCGACGCCAATGCTATTCGCTTCTTTGTGCCACCCACAACATGTGACAGCTCCCAAACCGTACTCGGAGGCGTCACACGTTAGCTGCATTTCTTTGTTGACATCATACAACTCAAGCACATTTTCGTTAGTAAGCATTTCCTTATAGGTTCTAAGCCTCATCATATTGGTGTGACCAATTCCATGCTGCTTCTCGACGCAACAAGTTATGCAGGTGTTCTAAAACCATAGCCAAATTTGGCAGAAAATTTGGGTAAAAACTGACCAAGCGCTAAAAGTCTTTAAGCTGAGTCACGTTGTCTGGTTTTGGCACCTGCTTGATGGCAGCTACTTTATCCGCCGTAGGATACAACCTATTCTGGTCAACTTCATGACCCAGGTGTCTGATTCGCTCTTAGAACAGCTTACACTTCTCAGAGTTGACCCGTATGCCATGTTCTCTTAGGCGTATGAGCACCTGTTCCAACCTGTCATGGCATTCCTTCCTATCTGCGTCTGCAATGACAACGTCTTCTAAGTAACAGGCCATTCCTGAGAGGCCGTGTAGTATCTGATCCATCACCGCCTGAAACACCGCCGGTGCACTAGCTACGCCATATGGCAAGCGCCGGAACTTAAATAGCCCCAGGTGGGTATTGACAGTGAGCAGTTCTTGTGCTCGCTCGTTCTATTCAAGCTGTAAGTACGCCTTGGACAAGTCTAGAACCGAAAAGACAGTTCCACCATGTAAACTTGCAAAAATATTCTCTGACAGAGGGAGTGGGTACTGATCTGCCTCAATGGCAGGATTTTCTGTGACACGGTAGTCACCACATAGCGGAAGCTCCTTGCCATTTTTCTTGGGCACGATCACCAGAGATGTCACCCACGTACATAAGTTTGCCAATTCCTGCTCGACTTGTTCGCGTAGCGCATTACTTGTTCATGATCGCGCCTTACAAAATACACGTGAAGCGTTTTCTTTAACAACAATGCTCGCCTTGAACCTCTAATCGCTCCGTAACCCGGCTCAAACACTTCGCGGTATTTGTCAGTCAAGGGAGTTTCTTTTGTCAGTGCTTTCACTTGCATAACCTCATGCCATCGTATTTTTATTTTATTGATCCAGTTACGGCCAAACAACGTTGACATTTCGTCTCTTTGGGAATTGCCAGAGGCAAATGAAAGCACTGCTCATGGTATTGCACTTCAGCGTCAATGACGCCTTTGGTATCAACGGGTGTACCGTTATATATGTAACAAGTCTGACATCTGCTTGCCTGAAATTTGCCCCAGGAAAATACCTCACGCACTCTGCTTCGGACATAATAGAAGCTGCTTCTCCCGTGTCCAGTTCCATGGGTACCTCTTTCCTGTTTAGTCTCACATTTATTAAAATGGCACGGTTGCCCGAACGGTTCTCGGTGTGAGCAAGCATTAGCAGTTCAGTGTCAGACGAGTGCTGCTCTTCTAGCCGATGTACCACTCTGCTTTTACACATTTTCTTAACATGGCCCTTCTTTTAATATTCAAAACACCTGCTGTTCAGGAAAGGACAACTTACAGGTGCGTGTTGTCCACCGCATCGCTGACAGGTAGTCTTAGTCCGTGTCACCGAAGTCTTTGTTGTGTCACCGGAGACGTGGCCGGTGCATGGCCCCCTTTGTGAGGCTATGGCGCAACGCTGCTGATTGGCTCTGCCAATGTATGTCACTGCAGCTAGCTGACTGTTCGACGCTCTTTTCCGCGACCATTTCCACGGCGTCTTTCGCTGCCACCTCCATGGCCGTAGCGGTGTTGCAGACGCGGTCCCAGGTGAGCTCGTTGTCACTCATGGCCAGCAACAGGCAACGTATGGCTTCGGAATGCAGGCTTGCTATATCAGGGGCTTGGCGCGTTGGTATACATGTGGTGCGGCGTAGATGCCTGCATCTATGCAACATTACCGCAACAAATTGCAAGCGTTGCGCTGACGCACTCAAAAACACACCACGAATGTACCCAGCCTGCGGTGCTTTTAAAACGGAACACAGACGACCAACACATGATTTCTGCATATTACAAAGCGCCGTTCGATATCGCTGCCTCGGTAAATTGCCTAATATTGCTGTTATTTCATCAGGAGCCGGTACGCCACCTTCACCTCAACACTATACTTCAACCTTCTCAAAGACAGGTGAAGCGCCCAAAGCCTCTTAGGGCAGGTGTTTTCAATGCAACGTTTACAGATGCTTCGACGTTGTTTTCAACACGGTACCGAGGGCGTGAAGGCACATGTTGTGATCGTGTCTTTGATCCGCATACGGCTGCACGTGTTTTCTTCAAAGATTGGAGAAGGAATGGATACATCAAAATATACCGGGCGACGGCAGCAGCAGACAAAAAAAAGCTATACGTATGTCTCATTAGCTCCGCCTGCTGTCGCCTTCGTGCGAGGAAAATCCTGCACACAACATCGCAGTTTTTCTTCTCCTCACACAAGACCAAATTTTCGCAAGAAGAGCACGACGAGTATTTCTCATCGCACCACAACAGTATTCTGCTCGCGTCGCTTACGCCAGCGCTTTGGAATGCCATCACGACGACGCGCTTGGCGAAGCGCACCACCGTGTCGACACCAGGTCCCGACTGTATTTGCGCACCAAAGCGACCTCTCGCTGTGGAGCTGCCGCTGCAGCGGTGGAGACCTGCCGGATTCGTTCCACCCAAGAATGTCGCTTAAACTTAGATCGTTCCGGCACAATGCAATAAAATCCAACTGTTGCCGCTCTAATCGGGTGCCAACCGCTAGAATGCTCCGCACAGACGCAGTAAAAAGTGATATCGCGGCGATGACAACTTACAGCAGCCTGGTGTATAGCGAACTGGGCTAGTTGGTGCAGGTTCATTTTGTTACAATGCGACAAAGGAAAAAAAAAAGCCAAGGGACACACGCGACAGGACACAGCGCCTTCCCTGGATAAACACGTTTCTTGGATAGACAATTCATTTCATTTGATAGCGCTCCGTGCTGTCGTGTATGTCAGAGCTTTTTTTTTCGTGTTCATTCTTGCCGAGTTGTAACTTACTATTATATCGTTGCGGTATAACCCTACTGCAGACATCCCAAGAAAAGCGAGCAGTACATTAGAGAAGCCCCAGCAGCTGCCCGAGAGAGTTTTTTTACTGATGACAGTACGTCATTTGTCATAGATTGGTTCAGCTTCTGAGACACGCGTACCTAACCAGACTGCAGCCGTCTTAGAGAATCCCGTCACTTGAAGCCGGCGCTACAGTGATAGGCATGAGCCGGGGCGAGATTAGGAGCGCTACTGGCAAGGCCTTCAGACTTGAGAGGCATAGCTCTTCGTTAAAAACAACGTTCGTTAAAAACATCATTCGTTAAAAAACAAACGCCCCGCCACTGATTAATGTACCATTTGGAACAGTGCACGTTTTGCGAACTTTTTATAAAGTTTTGACATCACCACTGCTTTCCACGACATCACGTTCAGGAATTGGCATCAACGAGAGAAATGGCTAGTCTGACGCACTCGACTAAACTGCGCGAGAGAGTGAGCAATAATAATGCCGAACGAAAAAACGGATTTGATCTCTGCTGGGCGACCACTCGATGTCATTACACGCTGAGGGAATACCCTAACGTTCGTGGTAGCACCCCCCTTCACAGCCATGTACCGCGTGACGAGACTATGATAATAATAATAATAATAATAATAATAATAATAATAATAATAATAATAATAATAATAATAATAATAATAATAATAAAGCATGACCAGCAGGTCCTCAACGATTGGTAGGCACCCAACTGGGTACCTTGCTTATACAACTTACACGAAGCTCGTCCGCGTAAAATATCACTCTCGGGCATAAACGTTATTAGACCGGTTCCGTAGTTTGTCAAACTTGTTCGAGCGATACCGTCGGAACCGACCCCTCGGCGCGACAGTTGGTTAAAAGAGAGAGAGAACTGAAGGCCCGCCCCAGCATAGCAACTTCTTTTTTCGACTGTCGTCATCATTCGTGCCAGCTGGGCGACCCTCAAGATAACAGAGATAACAAGAACTAATGACGAAAGACGATAATATTGGACAACGTAAACTGAATAAGTCGTAGGTGCCGCGTTTTCTAACATTTGTTCTTTTTGTCCTTAGTAATTCGGATATTACTCAAAATCAATCGTTATCAATGGTATCAACCGCCCAATATTTTGAGCAAGCTAATTTGAACGCAAGTCAATACGGAAAGCTGGAAAATATGCGGTCCCACAGGAGTAAACAACTATAACGATGGAGCAGCCCTAGAGGGTAACTAAAAGGAAACACTCTGTTTACTATGAAGACTCAAATTACATTGACACCATCATCGCAGGTTTATTATTAGACGAGAAAATCACGGTAAAAGTTTCATTTTTCTTAATTTCGCGCCAAAATCCTATCGCGTGACGTCACGGAATTCAGTGTACTTTTCGTACTTTGGCGCCACTAGCTGGACGAAATTTCTTGAAACTGCGACATGTTGCGTGTCTGAGCCCCTCGGAGGACAGTGTGCGTCATTTCTACGGATTAGGAACTATGTAAGCCCTGTAGCACAGGCCATTTGAAAATCTATGACGCCACGGCGATTAGGGTGCGGGAATTTCGAGGTCAACACCCGCATTCTCTTCTCGCGCGCTTTCACACGTCAAGTGTGGTGATTTTGGTATTGTGGAATGGTAATTTACCAATAGGAGAAAAATAATTTCTCTCTTTGTGTCCATTTAACGGTCCAAATACAACTTGCGCCCTGAAAAGAGATCGTACCGACAAACCTTGCAAACAGTAGGCAGCGTGTTGAATGCCCTAAACGAGCGCGCAAATCACAACGCAGTAATTAGGCGCCCATAACTACCTGCCCCGCAATTTAAGAAACGGCGATTGAGACGCTGCAGATACGATGCCACGGCATGACGGGTCACCGCTAAACATAGGTGGCTCTGTTGAGTGGCGCGCAACTGGGAGGTGCCCCCTCCGTCCGAAAGAGCAGCGGGACCCGTTGACAGAGAACAGAAACCTGTTGTCGGCAAGCTGAGTCGATGTTTATCCCGGAGAGCGGCGAAACGCGAGCCTGGGAAACCGCGCCCGCACTGCAGGCATTCGAGCACGCACGGGGGCCAAGGTCCGGACGGTCACACTCGGAGCCGCGCCACGGGAAGAAGATTGCACAAATCTCTGAACACCACCAGAAAAAAAAAATAGTGAAATCACTGGGACGCGTACTGCGCCTCCTGTACGCGCGCTTTTCAAGCCAACCTTCCATCGCGGTTGTATACTGCTTATATGGTGCTGGACTGCTCAGCCGAAGGTTGCGGAATCAGATCCCGAACGTTGCGGCCGGATTTCAATGAAGGTGAAATGCTTGAGGTACACGTGCTTGGATTTAACCTTCACCTGAGAGGGGCCCTCTATAACACTTCAAGACATCGGTGCTGAGAGCATCAACTTCTAGTGGCGCTCGCCAGAACTAGTGCGAGTGGATGTGACGATGAAGGGCGCAGGCCTGTGATTGGATGAATGTAACGTTAGATGTAATCGCGGCATTCCATGAAAATAGTGATTACTATTGGGGTTCTTTTTTTATTTAACATGGTTTCTCTCTAAATGCGCAAGAGAATAAAGTTCTCCGACTTTCTCAGCTTGAAAATTGCAAAGCTGCTCAAAGAATGCACCGACCGCCACGGCGCTGGAGGAAACGCACCGAGGACGCTCCAGGCGCCGTTGTTTGAAGAAAGAAAAGAGGGAAAATGTGAGTGTTGATATATAGACGGTAACAAAAAATAAGGATCAGTAAAACTAAAAAACAATGAAAAGGCGTTCGCGAGCTGCCTCGTTTCGCCCGTGCCATTCACTCTCCAAATGCCTTATTTGTTACCATCGCAACGGCGTCCTCAATACGCTGGAAATAACGGGCAATATGATACGCGAGCTTCCTGTACGGTAGGGCTTTCAGGTAATTTCATTGGGCTGCCATCCGACGTCACAGGGCGAGGGAAACATGGTCAGGTGAGCCCGCGAGAATCGAGTTGAGGGCAGGCGTCCATTTAATTGTATTCTAATTTTTCTACGCTGAATAACTAAACGAACTATGTGCCCCTAACGCTCCCATTTTTTCGGCTCTTATCTCTTAACCATTAGTGTATACGCACCCAGCTAGAAAAACATGTAAAACAACGAGGTCGTGAAAAGTGTTAGAGGGCCCCTGTAAAGAGCAACAGATCGTCATCATTCTCGGAGTCCTGCACTACGGCGTCCCTAAGCCATTATCAGAGAAACTGCGCGAGAAACGAGAATGAAAGGAAAAAAAACAGCACATTTCTTTTGTCCCTTCATCCACGTTTTCCACACAGTTTTCCCGATACCGAGATGCCAACTCGTCGAAGCCCCTCAAACCGTCGGAGCAGTTGAAGCACGTCGCAGCGAATTGATTATGAGTGCCGCTAGCTTTTCACGCAGCGTATGCGCACTTCGTGGTCCAATAAAGAAAGCTGTACAGTAATTGACCGCTTGCAGGAGCAACAGGGAGACCTGAGGCGCCAGAAGTGAAACTCTGGCGTGTACAACGAGATTGCCATTTCGCTGTGACTAAACGGCTACAAGCAGGTGCCATCAGAAATAAAAGTGGAGATTCTCGCACAGCAATACAGGTAAGTGCAAGGAAAAGTCTATCGAATGATGGATTATGAAATTACTTTTGTAGTGGCACGCAAAGTTTTTTGACCTTCGAGTGGTTCTTGCCCGAACAACATTGCTGGGAAATGACTCTCTAGAAAAATTGTACGCCGAGTTTTGTCAGTGGCATGACACATGGCGCATTTCAACTGACCGAAGCTCGAACCGGATTAGCCGTGTAGCAGCGGCCGTAAAGTTGATCGCGTTGAAGAATACCGATCCAGATCGACCTGATGGCGATTAAAAGCGCCCGTGTGACACTGGTACTAGTTTTGGGACATGAAACTTCAACCATTGTTATTAAGCCAAAATAATAGAATGTCGATGAGCCGAAAGGAACGTCATTAAGAGCGCCGGTTAGAGACAAGCGACAGTAACAGATACACGGGCGCGATTGCGGATCCATTCTCTGACAAACCGTAGGGCTCAGCGCTGATAACCAACAATGAAGAAAAGTACGCGTTTACTTGTTTGTTTTTATCATGAAAGGGTGCCGTCTTACTTTGTTTCAACTAAACAAAAAAATCTGAGGAAGAATTTTTTTTGCTTTTGAGTTAAGACAGCGACTGTCGCGTAGATGCGAGCCTACAACAACGCTCTGATGCAGGGAGCCTAGGAGGGTCACCGTGCAACGCTTTTCCCAAAGCGATATTTGCTCCTTGTTTTTACCCATGATTAACATACTATAGTGTTCAGTGCGAGCTGCAATGCGCGGGCTTTTAGCCGTAGCTGCAGCGACGTGTCTTAGGAAGACAGAACAACACATATATTGCCGCGGAAGGTTTCGCTATTACAGCGATGCGCATACTGTATACTACGTCTTCCTTACCACCCCGCACTTTGTCATGACGCTCATCATGCCGAGCTTCTTGATGGAAAGACAGCGCGCTCGGAGGGCCTCGGGGTACTCGCATTCCTAAGAGAGAATCCCTTCTCCCCCCCCTTTTTTTTCGCCCTCGAGCGAAGCTGCAGCCACGGCTGGCGCAGCACATTTTTCTTGCAAGTAAAAAAGAATGCGAGACGTGGGAAAAAGAAGCCGTGGGGCAAACGTTAATTCGTTCCCACCACACAAAAGCCCACCCCGACGACTAGAAAAAAGGCAAAAGTGAAAGTGCGTACAATAGACACGACAATCAACTGAAAGTGAGACGCGATCCATTAGGCATTTAACGCGACATCTTCTGATTTCATCAAACTTGACACATGACAGCATAATCCGAGATGCAGAGCAGGTTCCAAACATTCCAAATAAGCCGGCGGAGAACGTGCAATAAACGTACGGCTCTTGCTTCGCGCTTCTCATTTCTCCATTCGACAAACTCGCGAGCCATCAAAGGCAGGACGCAAGCGGAACACAGACACGAATAAGACCCCCCCATCAACCTCACCCGTGTACAATAGCTAAATGCCATCGCGTCGACAGGATTACACCCGGTGATGGCGTGCGATTGGAGAACACCGGCGAAACGTATGGTGCTGCTATATAACGCCCTAGGCGAATGTCATTGCGCGGCTACTGGCGACGCGACTGCATTCGAGGTCAAACCAAGGGCAACCGGATGGAACAATGGGAGCTTGTGCGTACAATAGGATGCGGCACGCACATGCATCAAATATAACTTGGCACGATTTAAGGTTCACCCCACTCCTAGCACCACTTTGTATCACTTTTCGTTGGGACAATGTCGCAGAAACTTGCAGCGCTTGGCCATTCCACGTCACGCTGTACAAAAAAGCTAATGGCTGATATTCCTTAGGACGCCGAATGTGGCGGAACGGGGCACAGTCTACTTTCTTACAACGCACTCAGTTCCAGGATTAAGCGTTTACGTCAAGCCGCTTGGAACGGGCCGTCCCAGGACGCTGCCTGACCATGCCAGCCGCAGAGCACGCACGGTTTTTAGCGTGTCGACGCATGCCCTTCCAGCGCACAAATGCATTCGTCAAAGTTGGGTCCGCATACGGGCCCTGTACTGCTATATGGGCGCTCTGCTGACTCTGTTGCGGTCGTCTGATGCCCATGCGTACCATCCCGCGGGCTGGGGGACATTGCTCGCCAACGAACAGGTCGCGGACAGTGGGCGCTTATCACACGGTGGCGCCGTCGCGGTTAGAGGCAGGCAAGCAGCAGGTACTCCAGGCCTTATGAGAGCGTCGAGCAAAGCGCATATCGCCAGGTTCCAGGCCCATAGAAGCCACAGTGTGGCGTCACCCGACCCCGGGAAATATCGCAGGCACCACTGGCGTGTCGACAGACGTCCCGGATATATCGCCCGTACTGCAAGTGGTTTCTTTCTTTGTCACGAAGTGCTTGTTCCGAAAAGGCGCATAATGATGCCACTTTCTTCAGCTGTACCACAAATTCTGCGACAATTACTTGAGACCTTTGCTTCCTTTTGTTGAAATGGTATGCTTCACTCACCACTGACCTCCTCGGAGAATAGTGTTTCTTCAGCGCCGATACGACTTCCGGTTATGACGACGTGCTCGGCGTCTTGGGTAGTAGCAGACTACGGAACGTCACGTATGCTTCTTCTCCAATGGCGTTCAAGCACAGATGTAGTTTCTTGGCCTCGGTGATCTCATTGACTGAGGTGAAGAGCTCGAATCTTTCGACGAACACGTCGAAGCTGCCGCTGCCGGGAGCGAATTCCGGTAGCTTGCTGAGAGCCATTGCCGTCTTCAGTTCTTGTCCCGTCTCACCCTCGTCGCCACTTTGTTGCATCCGCCGAGAGAGAAGGACGAAGGCTTTACAGAACACTTTTAGTAAGGACACTGCATGCTGGCAGCACAAAGCAACGATTCACACAGCAACCGAACAAAAGCCAGAATATATGCGTCCACCAGCCACTGGCACATGTACGATAACACGGTGACGTCACTAACACTGTTCATCAGCGATGCCCTTCACGCGCCGTAATACAGATAAAGTCCTTATGCCAGCCGAGTCCCAATATTTGTGGGTGTCACTGGAGAGCAACCCCGACTGGGCTCGGAAGGTGCACCACGCGTGAGGTTCGCTAACCGTGCACCATGCGGTCATCCTGTTTTATGTTCTCGTCCATGCATTCTCCTCATGACGTCATCCTTTGGCTCGATTTCTTGTCTGACCACTCTGATGTCATTGACTGCTCAACGGGCCTCGTGCAACTTGACTTGCCTGCGGCCACCGACGTGTCGGAGATGGTTCGGAACAAGCTTTTGTGTGCTGAGATTGTTCGCATCTCACCACAAGCCCCAACATGTGTCACTGTCGAACGATATCCCCCAGTGAGCCGGATGGGGTTTACGTTGTCTCTTCTTGTCCCGGTGTTTTACTGGCTTACAACATCTCATCACCGAACACCGTCCTGTTTCAGCGAACAACACGTGCCTTCTCATTCTGGATTTCGGACTCAGCCATCAAGCCCTACCACAAGACATTGTGCTCGCCACTCTGTCCCCACCGCACGAGTGCCAGACCTCATCGGTGTCCCCTAAACTGGCCGCAGTGGCCCATGTCACAAACGAGCCCCCAAGAAAGCGCGCGCCTCTCGATAGACCTTTCCAGAAATCGCAGCGCCGCGCCTTCCCCTGGTAGCTCGGCGCTGGGACATTTTGGGGATCGGAGCGCCGGCGGCCACAGCAGACGACGCTTTCCCTCTTTCACATGCTTTCATCGCACGCCGTGAGTGGTTTTGGCTGGTGTAAAAAGCTTCTATTGGGAAGAAACGCTATCTGACTGCTCTGACTTTCATTCACGCATATTAGACTGTGTTGTTTGTCGCAAATAACCGTAATCATAATTGAACATGCCGAATAAGGGAATCGGCGGACACAATTCCTCGGTTTTTGGATGTGACAATACACGATAGCCACCGAACGTTTTGTTCATTGCTTACCGCCGCGGTGGTCTAGTGGCTAAGGCACTCGGCTGCTCACCCGAAGGTCGCAGGGTCAAATCCTCATTTTCGATGATGGCCAAAATGCTTGAGGCTCGTGTGCTTGCACGTTAAAGAACCGCAGGTAGCCTAAATTGCCAGAGACCTCCACTACGGCGCCTCTCATAATCATATGGCAGTTTTAAGACTTTAAACCTCAACAATTGTATTATATTGTTCTTTCATTGCTTGGTGCTACTTCACGGCTTCGATTTTTGTGGCGCTGCAGCTAAGTTGGATCTTTATTAAGCTGTCTGTGTCCTCACTATGATTACGAGGCTGGCATTTTACACCTGAAATTTACCGTGTAGAAAACTACGCAAATTTATCAAGGCGACAGGCTTAGCTAACTCGTTAAAAACTCACAGGGTACCCCATCCATCCACCTAAAATGATTCGATGGCGAATAATATTTTTTTTTGTTCTCCACCGATGTACAGATTCTACTCCGCCCTATGACTGTCAGCAGGATTTTTCCGTGGGTGCAAACCCGTCTTGCATCGCGGCTGGGGGAGGGGGAGAGGACTGGTGTAGCTGAGACGTGGGCAGGCGCTGGTGTGGCTTGAAGGGGGCCAGTGCCCGTTTTTCACCTCCAGGCCAACGCCCTTGCCCGCCACCATTCGCACCACCCTTTCAAAACTTGCTGTACCTAACCAGGTTTGCACTGCCCCTCATTTTAGAGGCAGTGCAACATTGATATTGCATTGCCTCCATGATCAGACCACATTTAACCAAGCTCGGATGTCATGCGATGACGTGATCACGTGCAGTCAGGTCACATTTTGATAACGTCACAATATTCGGCGATGTCTGACGTCATTTGTGTAGTCATCACGTGATATTTTTTTTTTGATCACCCGACGCCACCGACGCGGTACGCAAACGGTCAAGTTTCCCGTTTGATGAGGCATCTATGGTTTTCGCCTAAACACGAAAACTGGCCGTCAGTTGCTTCGGTGTCCCACGGAGCTAGCGTCAACAAAAGTGATGCAAAAATAATTGCGTTATGGCGTCGCCATAGGACGTCATGGTGACATCACGGATCAACACAATGTGTAAGGTCATCGTGACAGTCGCATGATCACGTCATCAGATGACATCGTCGCTTTCCACTGCGTTGTGATCATGTGATCCACCCACTAATCATGGAGGCCAAGCAGAACCAGGTGATTTGCTGAAAGCTTGGCATGCATCCAGTCATAAACCAGTGCAAAGCCACTTTAGGCGCAGAAAAGATTCGCAAATGGGTGGGGGTGGGAGGGACCAATAAATATGCTGAACAAAAAAAAAAAAACTTGCAGACGGCTGTCACTTTCAGGTCGCTTTGGGTGAATGCGAAGGAAAGCCTGCGAGTTTTTTTTTTTTTTTACTCCACTGTTACGTAGTGTTTACTATGTTGTTTACTGCATGGTTATGTTCAATCGGATCTTGGTGTTATTGACCATAAACCTAGACTCCTCACCTATTTTCGCTTTGAGCATCTCATTTTGTTTTTGTTTCCCAGTGTCAAAGCGAAGAGCGCTAGTTGTAGTTTCATTGATATCGATACAAAAGCTACACTAACCGTCAGTTTCTTTAACATTGTCAGCTCGTGTAAGCGCTGCTGTGGCCGCCTATACTTTTGCCATACGGAATGAGGCTTCCAACGTTTTTTTTTTTTTTGTCAGTCTCACCAATAACAGCCTTTCACAGCATTACTTATCAACAATTTCTGGTTTGAACCTTCTGTGCCTAGATACTGAGGGCTTATTAGCACCGTAAGAATGTTCATGCAGCGCATTTTTTTCTTGTTAATACGCCTGTAACGAGTTCTTCAGATGCTTTGTCCGTGGCGCTTTTTTCCGTGGTGACAGAAAATGTTGTATGTTCTCGTCAGCTTGGAGAGGCGTCTACTCAAATGACAAATTACTAAATTAGCATAATCGCAAACTGTAATGAAACAAGAGATCACGAGAGCACCAACAGTAAATTAAAACACTGTGTGAATTATGCACACTGACGCTCATTCCGTTAATTATTTCTTTCAATTGCTAACTAGTCACGATTTTTTGCGCAGTCAGGTCCAAAATTCATTAGGTAATTCCAACTCACAGTCGTGGAAACGGGAACTACGCAGAGACAGCAGGTTTTACGCTGTTTGCAAACAAATACTGCTTTCAAAGTATCTGCTCTATGGACGTGCTGGTAGCTGGTTTTTACTAATCTCGGTGTCTCGAGTGCAAAGTTTCTCACGTGCAGCATTAAGACAGGCAATTAGTATTCCAATGTACACAGCATAATGGGGCTCGAACCCATGTATAACGGTGGAATTTTTACATTATATATCATTGGCGAAGTGCGCGGTCTTGCTCTGCGTATTGCGCGGGTGCATATCACGAGGGGAAGTGCCCGGCATAAAGTACTAATAACGAAGCTGCATGGTCATGCTGACAATAAAACAAACTAGGAAAACTTCCGCTACGTAGAAATACGATCAACGAAGCACAGGGGACTCGCCACGAAACCCAATAAAAGTTCCCTACTCAATGGGACTTTTCGTGGGTACGTGAGAATTTTCCCGGGTCATTAATAAGCCGAGGATACTGGTGTTTGCTAGCTCTATGTTGCTCTAGGTTGTGCACGCGTAATACCAGAGTTAATACGCGCGAAATTCCAGCAAAGATGCATTCGTGCCTCCCGGGGCTGCGGGAGACGAGGTGACCCAACGCTTGCGCGAGCAGACGACACACCACCGGCGCCCCGGCTTCCCGTAAGGCTTTGCAGCCGCCATAGGGGGCGCACGCCAATTTTCTGGAAAGGTACATTGATTGATTGATATGTGGGGTTTAACGTCCCAAAACCACTATATGATTATGAGAGACGCCGTAGTGGAGGGCTCTGGATGGAAAGGTACATTCTAGCAACGGCGACAATCGAGGCGCCAGATTGGTGCGCCAGAAACCAGCAAAAATAAGAAAACAAGCATCAAAGGACTCCTAAGGCGCACCGCCCTCCCTTTCGAAAAGCGTCATCGCCACGCTGACCAACCTCCTTGCACCTATCGCCGAGCGATCTCCAGAATCATCGAGAAGGAAAGCGTGAGTCACTCCCTAAAGATGTTTTCGTCATCATCGAGGAGAGTCTCGCCCCTTCCCCAGCTGTGGCGGTGCAGCGCGCCGACGAAGCTTCTCGAACCCAGGACGAACGTACTAAGGGAGCAGCGTTGGCGAGCAAGAGATGAAAAGGCAGGAAATTAAGAGAGTCTGCCGCCGTTAGGCGAAGTGATTGTGTCTTTAGTGACAAAGCAAAGGAAATGAAGGGGTTAAATAACCCCATTCAAACTTGATTCAAAGAATTGTGGACTGATTAAGTATGACCAGCGTTTTTCTGTTTTCGAAAAGTTTTGGTTAGTGCATGGGATTGCATTTTTGCGCGTGTTGTTTGTACTCGTTGTTTTGAGTATGTCTTGCTGTGCTGTGTACCGGTCGTTGAGAGTACCTTGTGATTCGAGGCATATTGTATTCGTATATTGCCGAGTGGGCACATTTGTGTGTTGTTTGTTCTGCCATATTTGAGAATATATTTTTGTTTTGTTATCTACCCTCGACTTTGACTCGTTCTTCGGACCAGAGCCGGCATTCGCTAATGTGCCAAATAAGACCATATATTAATTGTCTATGCTTTTGTGGTGCAGTTCGGGGGACCGATACTCCAGCCCTTACTCCCTAATTAACGGCAATAGTGACAACTCATTTCAAACATATTTCTTCATCATTGTCAGCTACTGCATGAAAATACTGTGCAATATTCCTAGCAAGTGTGTAGCGGATACCGCACTTCTCTGAGGAATAGTGAATGATGGCATAGTGGATGTCAGCCTGCTAGACAAAACGTCCCAGTTCCGCCGCAAAGACGAAGCATTGAATGCGATAGCAACAACTTCGAATGTAACGCTGAGAACGGTAAGCATCGAAACGGTAAGCATCGAAACGTGCAGCGCGCTGTTCACGCACAAATGAAGCACTAAAACAGCATACGCAAGACGAGAGCTAACAACGTTTACCACTCGACACCTGAGATGCTTAAACAATGACGCTCGAAACGTAATCACAAGTAAAAATTAGTGCAAACTAACAAGTGTCCCAGTTTTCATACTTCGCTGTGTATGAAAAGCGCGCTCTTTTTGCTAACGGGGTCTGTGTAGCGGAGCGAACTGACCTTTGTGGGCCCGTTAACTAACGCAATCGTTCCGGTGAAAGCCTAAGGCCCACGACTCTCCACACCGAAGGATAAGTCCGGGCACGCAAGCACCTACCCCTCCTCTCCCCGATTTGCGGGGCAAAGTACACGTGGGATATAAGCGCACGGCGGTGCATCGTGACGAGTTGGGTGCCGAGCGCGAGCGTGGCATTTTCTTTCTTTTTTGAGTTTCTTGATACGGTAAATGACGGCGGCGAAAAACCAGCCGATACTGTCCATAATTGCTATCGCAATAATATTTTAACTATTTATGACGTAGCGGGTACCTAGCAAGTGTGCTTGTAGCAGTTATTCAAGGAGTGTAAGAGAATGCTTTGAAAGGCCACTCTTCTATCTTTCGCTATGACAGTGCTGCGCGTTCCATGCAGGCCTGGTGCTTTTTTTTTCTGGCCCGCCGTCTACCGTTCTGTACAATGTTATGGTTCTTCTTGCGAGTCCTGCCAACGCCGCAAAAGACCAGCTGAGCACCCTGCCGGGCTCCTTCAACCGATCGACTCCTTTCGTGTCAGCCTCGACCTGCTCGGCATTTTCTCTCTTTCTAACAGCAGTAACAGGTGGGTTACGGTCGCTACAAATTATTCAACCCATTTTTGCAGTCACGAGGCCTCTCCCGAGCAGCAGTGTTACAGGCGTCACCAACGTTTTTATACAAGACGTCACTTACATCTCGCCGCTCCTCGTCAACTTGTCACGGACCGTGGTCGCTACTTTTCCTCTAAGGTGTAGCGTCGTGCGTCGGACGCGACGCACAGGGAACACAGGGCACGGCGGCCGAAACGCCGGCGGTCAAGAAGTATGCAGCAGCCGGTAGCCAAGCAGGAACCCTCATTATATACACAAGTACGCTGTTTATATATATATATATATATATATATATATATATATATATATATATATATATATATATATATATATATATATATATATATATATATATATATATATATATATATATATTGTCGCGAGAGGAAACGATAGGCAGGAACTCGAAGTGGAGGACTGTTTACTCAGTCAGAGCTGCCATTGACTTCTTCGCTCTCGTCTTCTGCCACCAACACAGCGTGGCATTACCCTCTCCCCAATGAAAAAAAAAGAAGAAGAAGCATCGAATGAATGCCATGGCTCCGAAAAACAACGAAAGGTAGTAAGAAATGTCTGTGTCCATTGAAAAGAAAAAGGACGAGATGAAAAATAAAGAGGCAAAAAAGTAATGTGCAATTGTCTTGAAGGATATTACCACATCACAAAGTTCTTGTCTTGCAGTCAACGAGAATAGTACGGCTTCATCCTGGAGACGTGAACCACATCCGAGGAGCGGGGTCTGCGAGAACGGTGTGACGTGTCTGCTGGGACAACTTCGTAGTTCACTTCGCCGAGGCGATGAAGAACTCGGTAGGGTCCGAAGTACCGACATAACAATTTTTCTGAGCGTCCACGTTGACGTACAGGAGTCCAAACCCAGACTAGGTCTCCGGGTTCGTATATTACTGCTCTGTGGTGGGTGTTGTACCGGAGAGCATCTTGATTTTGCCGCGATAAAATGCGAAAGCGCGCCAGCTGCCGGGCGTCTTCGGCACGCTGAACAAATACATCTGCGTCCGGGGTGATCGTGTCCGGCAGAGTTGGTTGCAGCATGGTGTCAAGCATTGTGGTGACGTCGCGGCCGTAAACCAGACGAAAAGGAGCAAAGCCGGTGGTTTCCTGCAATGCCGTATTGTAGGCAAATGTTATATACGGGAGGATCCCAATTCTTCTGATCCTTGGCGACATACATCGAAAGCATATCTGCAATCGTTTTGTTAAGACGTTCGGTTAACCCGTTAGTCTGTGGGTGGTACGCAGTTGCTGTTCGGTGCGTCGTGCCGCTCAGCAACAGGATCTGTCGGAGCAACTGTGCCGTAAAAGCAGTACCACGATCTGTGATGACGACAGCGGGAGCACCGTGGCGGAGAACGATGTTCTTGATGAAGAAGTCAGCCACCTCGGAAGCAGTTGCTCGCTGGGCGGCTTGTGTTTCGCAGTATCTGGTCAAGTAATCGGTGGCAACCACAATCCAGTGGTTACCAGCCGTAGACTTCGGAAATGGGCCGAGTAAATCCATCCCGACCTTTTCAAAAGGTTCGTGGGGGGGTCGCAAAGGCTGAAGCAGACCGGCTGGTTTCGTCGTTGGAGTTTTGCGGCGCTGACAGGCTGTGCATGTCTTGACGTACTGCCGGACGGTTTTCGTAAGTTTCCGCCAGTAGTATTTGTTCTTGATCCGCGCCAGAGTACGCGCGAAGCCAAGATGCCCTGACGATGGCTCGTCGTGACTAGCACGCAAGACATCATCGCGGAGAGCAGCAGGAACGACGAGGAGGTAAACAGTTTTCGTTGAGTGAAAGTTGCGCTTGTAGAGGATGCCTTGGCGTAAACAGAAAGATGACAAATCACGCGCGAACTGATGTGGGGGTTGTGGGCGACGTCCCTCAAGGTATTCGATCAGTGGTTGCAATTCTAAGTCTTCGCGTTGCTGCTCAGCCACGTTTAATAATGCGAGAATAGCAAGGCAGCTGAAGTCTTCATCATTGCCTTCTTCAGCGACCTCGACGGGTGCGCGGGAAAGACAGTCAGCGTCGGTGTGTTTCTGGCCAGAATTGAAAACCATCGTTATATCAAACTCTTGTAACCGAAGGCTCCATCTTGCGAGACGGCCCGAAGGATCTTTCAGATTCGCTAGCCAGCAGAGAGAGTGGTGGTCACTTACGATTCGGAAGGGGCGTCCGTACAAGTAGGGCCTGAATTTCGTTATGGCCCATACAACCGCCAGACATTCTTTTTCAGTCGTCGGGTAGTTCTTCTCCGCAGATGACAACGTGCGGCTAGCGTAGGCGATGACGCGTTCCACGCCATCTTGATATTGCACGAGAATAGCTCCGAGGCCAAGGTTGCTCGCGTCAGTGCGGACTTCTGTGTCTGCTTCGGTGTCGAAGTGACCTAGGATCGGTGGCGTTTGTAGGCGTTGTTGAAGGTCGCGGAAAGCGCTGGATTGTTTGGGACCCCAGACGAAGGCGACGTCATCCTTGACGAGTTGTTGTAGAGGGTCGGCGATTTTCGAAAAGTTTGGCACGAAGCGGCGGTAATAAGCACAAAGTCCCAGAAAGCGGCGTACATCATGCTTTGTTTTCGGTATTGGGAACAAAGCAACTGCCATAGCCTTGTCAGGATCGGGGCGAACACCACTGCTGCTGACAATGTGGCCAAGGAATTTCAGTTCCTCATATCCAAAACAACACTTTTCCGGTTTCAGAGAGAGGCCGGCAGTGCGAATAGCCAGAAGAACCGCCTCAAGCCGCTCAATGTGCTGTTCAAAAGTTGTAGAAAAAACGACTACGTCGTCTAAATACACTAAACAAGAGTACCACTTCAAGCCACACAAAACTGTGTCCATCATTCGTTGGAACGTAGCTGGAGCGGAGCACAGGCCAAAAGGGAGTACTTTAAATTCATAGAGACCGTCCGGTGTAATAAACGCTGTTTTTTCTCGGTCCCGTTCATCTACTTCAATCTGCCAATATCCGCTACGGAGATCCATGGAAGAGAAGTAACGGGCGTGTCGCAGGCGATCCAAGGAGTCATCAATACGAGGAAGAGGATATACGTCTTTTTTCGTTATCTTGTTCAGTTTGCGGTAGTCGACGCAGAATCGTAATGAACCATCTTTCTTTTTAACCAGAACAACTGGTGACGCCCAAGGACTAGTCGATGGTTGAATTACGTCGTCATCGAGCATTTGTTTTACTTGATGACGTATAGCATCTTGCTGCTTCTGCGACACGCGGTAAGCATGTTGGCGCACGGGTTGCACGTTGGGCTCAGTGATAATTCTGTGCTTGATTAAAGGAGTCTGCCGGACTTTCGAAGTAGTGGCAAAACAGTCACTAAAGGATGAGAGGAGACTGAGGAGCCTTGCCCTCTTAGGTTCTCCCAACTGGCGATTGACGTTGAGGCGACTAGTCACGTCAGTATCGCAGCTGTTCTCAGTCGAGATCGTCGTAATCAAAGGGAAGGCGTCCAAATCATCCAATGCCTCCAAGTAAGCTATGGTTGTGCGTTTCGCAAAATGCCTGTGTTCTCCACTGAAGTTCGTAACTAAAACCATAGTCTGGCCATTTCGCAGTTGAATGAGGCTTCGAGCAATTGCCACTTCCCTATCGAACAATAACGTCAGGTTACTTTCGGCGATGCCCGTAATCGACTGCTCCCGTGGACAATCAACAAGCACGAAGATACTACTGTGAGGTGGCAACGTGACGCAATCATCGACTACGCGTAAGGCCACGCCACGATGTTCGTTCTCGATGTCGGAATCTGGAGAAACACAGTTAACAAAACTGACGAACAAATCACGCAGATTAATTATCGCTCCATACTCTTGCAGAAAATCCATGCCCAAAATGACCGGCCGAGAACAATTGGGCAGTACACGGAATGATGCTACAAAAGCCGACGCACAAATCTCAAGCCTGGCGGTGCACCTTCCTATTGGGGATACGAGGTGTCCTCCAGCGGTGATTAGTTGAGGGCCGTCCCACGTTGTCAGCACCTTGTGTAGACGGGTGGCCAATGAAGCACTCATCACCGAGTAATCAGCTCCCGTGTCGACAAGCGCAGTCACCGGATAACAGTCGACGGAAACAGTAATGGCAGCGGACGTTCTGTTGGCGGTTTCACAAACAGGCTTTAACGGCACGTCGTAAGGCAGCGGCGGAGGGTATTTGTCGGTTCGCGTGACAGCGCCCTCACCTCCGGAGGTCGCCGTTTTCAGTTTCCCCGGCGTGGGCTTGCGCCACTGACACCAGGGGACCCAAAGGCGGGTCGGGCGCGGTGCGTTGATGTGGACGGACGGGGTGATGGTGACCGTGACTGTCGTCGCGGCGGGACAGGGGCGTGATGACTACACTCCAAGTAATCCGCAATTTCCTGTGGGCGCTCACCATAGCGTGGACAACGAGCATCTGGGTGAAATCCGCGTAGGCCTATTCGTCGGTAGTAACAGTCGCGGTACATGTGTCCAACTTCGCCACAATGGTAGCACAAAGGACGATTGTCGGGTGCACGCCAGACGGTGGACTTCCGCGGGCCAGGACGAAAATCGGTCTGAGAAGGCAGGCGACGGGCTGGACTTTGAAAGCGTCTGGGGGTCCCGGTAGGTGCATGAACAAAATGTGCCGTCGGTGGCGTAGATACGCGTAGGGCATCCGCGTAGGAAAGCGTGGAAGGTTCGACTTGCGATGGTGGTGCAGAGTGAACGAACTGCCTGATTTCGTTCCGAACGACGTCCGTAAGAGCAGCGCTACTGGGAGGGGACGCTGCATAAAATTTCCGAAGTTCTTCTCGTACAACTTGCCGTACGAGTTCTGTGAGGACCTCCCTGTTATCACCTCCTGGTATAAGCGAGCACGCAGCAGACATGGCCGTCTGACGCTCATACTGCGACACCCGCTGCCGAAGCATGCGCTCCATAATTGTGGCCTCACGTATGAACTCAGACACGGTCGTAGGAGGGTTGCGCACAAGGCCCGCAAAAAGTTGCTCCTTTACGCCTCGCATTAGCAGGCGCACTTTCTTGTCTTCTGTCATGTGGGGGTCAGCTCGTCGAAACAATCGCGACATTTCTTCGACAAACATGGCGACGCTCTCGTTCGGCATTTGAAATCGCGAAGAGAGTGCCTGCTCCGCTCTCTCTTTCCGTTCGGGGTTACTGAACGCCTCGCGAAGCTGCCGATGGAACTCCTGCCAACTTGTGAATGAGGTTTCGTGGTTCTCATACCACACTCTTGCCGCGTCTAAGAGGGAGATATACACGTTCTTCAACTTACGGCGATTGTCCCAGTTGTTGATGGCAGCGACCCGGTCGAAATGGTCAAGCCAGTCTTCGACATCCTCACCGGCATCCCCGTGGAATGGGTTGGGTGTGCGAGGCGTGTTGATGACACAGGGTACGCTAGCGAGTGGGTCATGCTCGGTTTGGGTTGCGGATGTGGCAAACATTGTCCTCACGGAACTTGCCAAGGGGCCGTACCGTGGTGGTAGTTTTTGAAGGCGGCGGCTGCTTCGATAGATATCAGCAGATCCTGGTGCACTGGCGGTGGTTGCTTCTGGTTCAGGACCAGCAGGCATAAGACGTTGCAGTACAGTACCCAGCACGTCCACCAGTCTGTCGCGAGAGGAAACGATAGGCAGGAACTCGAAGTGGAGGACTGTTTACTCAGTCAGAGCTGCCATTGACTTCTTCGCTCTCGTCTTCTGCCACCAACACAGCGTGGCAATATATATATATATATATATATATATATATATATATATATATATATATATATATATATATATATATATATATATATATATATATATATATATTGTGAGCATTATTTATGCGTCCCATCTTTTCATCTGTAAATACTCATCATCACCAGTCAAGTTTAGGTTGTGGGGCACATACTCGAGTCAATAAAAGGAGAGTCTCGAGTGTTCTCGACGCCATCTTACAAGTGGTGGAGAGTGCTGCCCGGTTCCTGCGTCCTCTCGCGTTCTCGGACACCCCAGCGTCTTCTAGAACACATCCCTGGAGCTCCGTTCAGGCCGCCGCTTAAACGACCTGGGTCCGGTAATGTCGCAAGCCGCCCAGTCCAGCGTGCCAGCTTCGCCACCGCTCCCACCGGCAAGAAACCCTTCTCACCTGGTCACCAGCCCTCAAAAGGATCCTCCGCTGTTCGCAGGGCTTCCGGGTGAAGACGTTGAAGACTGGCTTGAGGAGTATGACCGCGTGAGTGTTATCAACAACTGGGATGAGCCTGCGAAACTCACCCACGTTGCATTCTACCTGAGCGGCGTCGCAAAAACGTGGTTTTTCAACCACGCCACAGATTTTCCGACATGGCCCGCCTTTACACGTCAGCTCCGCCAGATTTTCGCCAACCCGTCAGTGCGCTCGGATATCGCCAAAAAGAGGCTTGGCGCACGTGTTCAACGCCCTGGCGAGTCTTACACTTCTTACATCGAAGATGTTCTCGCCCTTTGCCGCCGCATCGACAACAATATGGCGGAAAATGACCGTGTGCGCCACCTGCTAAAAGGAATTGCGACTGTCGCTTTTAATGCGCTTGTGGTACAAAATCCTCAAACCGTAGCCGATGTTGTCGCTACCTGTCAGCGCATTGAGGAGCTTCAGACCACTCGGGTACAACCTGATATGTCTGATCTGAGCTCAAGTCAAGATACAACAGAGCTGCGTGCACTGATCCGCTCTATAATCCGCGAGGAACTTCACGCACAGGCTTCACCTCGCCACCTCGATATCCGAACGACGCCCCCCGCCACTAGTTTGCGCGACGTCGTGAGGGAGGAACTGGCCTTGATGACTAGTACACCAGCTCCGAGTTCACATCCCATGCCCAGTTATGCTCACGTTGCGGCAACGACACCTACGCCCCATCAGAGCGTGGCCTCGATGACTGTCACACCTGTCCCGAGCTCATATCCTGTGGCCATGCCAACGTATGCTCAGGTTGCTGCTAGGACGCCTGCACCCCAGCAAAGCCCAATGCAGCTACCAGCGCCCGAAGTGCATGGTTCGCTAAACTCACTCGCACCGCGACCATCTTCCCAGCCTTACAACGCCTGGCGCAGTTCGCGGCCGACTTGCTTCTATTGCGGCATCCGTGGTCATATTTCAAGGTTTTGCCGACGCCGTCAGCAAGACGAACGACGAGGCTACGATAACCTTGAAAGGGACGACTTCTACGCGACTGGACCCCCCTATCGTCGGCTGTATCCGAGCAGCACACGTCGGTCGCCGTCTCCGCAGAACTTTGACCCAGTTGGCAGTTCCCGGTTCTCACGTCGTCGCTCACCTTCACCGATGCGGCGTTCTTCTTCTCCTCTCCGACCTTCTACTTCAATTCCCGACCGCCAACGGGAAAACTGAACAGTGCAGCTTCGGGAGGGAAAGCTGCATCTTTCGAACTGCGTCAAACTCCTCCGGACCGCCCATCGAATGTTTTATTGGTGTATGTTGAAGGTATACAGACAGAGGCACTGGTGGACACAGGCGCATCACATTCCGTAATTCGTGCAGACTTTTGTGCCCGCTTGAAAAAAAGTTAGGACGCCCTACGATGGTCCTCCCCTTCGTTGCGCAGATGGAGTCCCTATTCAGCCTTCAAGTGTTTGCACAGTCCGTGTTTTCATAGATGGCATCATTCACCACATTCAGTTTCTTGTACTTCCTTTGTGCACTCACACAGTAATTTTAGGATGGGACTTCCTTTCTTCGGCATCAGCTTTCATATCGTGTCGTCAGCGAGTCATTCGAATGTCAGCTACTGAGAGTTCATCGGATGTCGATCCATACAGCTTCCGTTTCATTGCTGCTACTGATTGTTTCATTTCGCCAGGAGATGAACAACTTCTAACGATCGCTTCGGATACTATAGTTAATGGTGACGTGTTTATAGCTCCATCAGTTCGCTCGAAACCTGCGGGGCTTACCATAGCACCCGGCCTTGTGCGGTTTAACTACGGTAAAGCATTGGTCACCGCCTTGAATCCAACTTCTTCGCCAGTGATGCTGCCGCAGGGCACTGCTGTGAGCTGCTTTGCTGACAGTGAGTCCTTTTCACTGATTCCCCTTCACGCAGAATCACCGCCTTTGTCTGCTACCACAGATATCAAGGCTACCACTGTTACCTTAAATGACACCATAAGTCCTCACCTCACTGCCGAGCAAAAGAGAGACCTCTTAGACCTTCTCCAAAAGCACAGCCTTTCGTTTGATGTACATTGCAAAGTTCTGGGCCGCACCTCCGTTGCAGAGCACAGCATCGAAACCGAAGGCAGCTCCATTGTACGCCGCCGCCCATACCGTCTCTCTTCGGCTGAACGGCAAATCATCGAGAAAAACGTCGCCGACATGCTCAAACGGGATATTATTCGACCTTCATCCAGCTCCTGGTCGTCTCCTGTGGTGTTGGTCCGGAAAAAGGATGGCTCTGTCCGCTTTTGTGTTGATTACAGAGCGCTCAATAAGATCACGAAAAAAGACGTATATCCGTTGCCACGCATAGATGATGCCCTGGACTCTCTACAAGGCGCAGAATATTTCTCCAGCCTCGACCTCCGATGCGGGTATTGGCAAATACCTATGCGCGAAGCAGACAAGGAGAAAACAGCGTTTGCGACGCCTGACGGGCTTTACGAATTTAACGTCATGCCCTTTGGCTTATGCAACGCTCCAGCAACATTTGAGCGCATGATAGATACTGTCTTACGTGGTCTCAAATGGAAAACCTGTTTATGTTATTTAGACGACATCGTCATTTATTCTTCTACTTTTTCTCAGCACCTTAAGCGTTTGGACGAAGTTCTAACGTGCATTTCGAACGCTGGCCTACAGCTCAATACAAAAAAGTGCCACTTCGCCAGCACAAGCATCAAAGTATTGGGTCACCTTGTCAGCAAAGACGGCGTTCGACCCGACCCCGACAAGGTTGCTGCCGTAATTAGGTTTCCACGTCCGTGCAATCAAAAACAATTGCGAAGTTTCGTGGGCCTGGCGTCTTACTTCCGCCGCTTCATCCGTCACTTTGCTGCCATTGCGGGGCCGTTACACAAGCTTCTGACGTCAGGGACGGATTTCACGTGGACTGACGAGTGCGAGTGTGCTTTCCAAGCCCTTAAGCGTGCTTTGACATCAGACCCCGTCCTCCGTCACTTCGATGAGAGTGCACCCACTTTCCTGCACACAGATGCCAGCGGCCACGGAATCGGTGCTGTCCTCCTCCAGCGCGACGGCACTTCACGTGAGAGAGTAGTTGCGTATGCCAGCCGCGCACTAACACCTGCAGAGCAGAACTACTCGATAACAGAACAGGAATGTCTCGCTGCCGTTTGGGCCATCCAGAAATTTCGACCTTATCTGTATGGACGCCACTTTACTGTGGTTACCGACCACCATGCCCTATGCTGGTTGTCCTCGCTGAAGAATTTGTCTGGGCGCCTCGGTCGCTGGATACTGCGTTTGCAAGAGTACACTTTTGACGTTGTGTACAGGTCCGGCAAACAGCATCAGGATGCTGACGCTCTCTCTCGCTGCCCTCTGCCACTTTCATCTCCAACCACGCATCCCGAATGCCCCTCAAGTGATCAAGCGGCTTCCTGTTCACTCACGTTATCACCCCTGGCAGTTGCTGGGTCGCTACCTTTAAACAACAGCGCCCAGTTTGCCGCGTACCAACGTGACGACCCCTACTGTAACCGCATCATCGGATACTTGAATGGCTCGCCTTCTCCACCTAATGCCAGACTACGTCGTCAGCTACGGCTGTTCAAGCTAGAGAACAATGTCCTGCAGCACTATACTTACAATGCGGATGGGCATCGGTGGGTGCCAGTACTTCCCCGTTCGCTGCGAAAACAAGTTCTCGAAGCATTGCACGACGACCCATCAGCTGGACACTTGGGATTTCAAAAGACCTACAACCGCGTTAGGAGCCGTTTCTTCTGGTCTGGTCTTTCTACCTTTGTGGCTAATTATGTCGCTTCTTGCGCACTTTGTCAACGCCGGAAACGACCAACTTCAGCTCCTGCTGGCTTATTACAACCCATTCCATGTCCCGACACACCTTTTGCCGTTGTCGGAATAGACCTCGTCGGGCCACTTCCCGTAACGCCAGCGGGCCACCGCTGGATCGTCACAGCCGTCGACCACCTCACACGATACGCAGAGACCGCTCCTCTACGCACTAGCTCCGCCTCAGACGTTGCCGCCTTCTTTTTAGAAGCCATTGTGTTGCGTCATGGTGCACCTCGCACGTTGTTGAGTGACCGGGGAAAGGCCTTCATGTCGACAATTCTTGACGAAATTCTAAAAACTTGTGGCACACTTCATAAGGCCACATCCGCTTACCACCCGCAGACAAATTGGCTGACAGAGCGATTCCACCGGACTCTAATCGACATGATATCCATGTACATCGGACCAAACCACGATAATTGGGACAAAATCTTGCCGTTCGTAACATCTGCACACAACACCGCTGTTCAACGAACCACCGGGTATTCACCTTTCTTCCTCGTCTATGGTCGTGCGCCGACATTCACCATTGACGCCTCTTTCTTCAATGTAATGACAAAAACGTCGACGACTACGCCAGAACATTTCGTCTCAAGGCTTGCTGAGGCACGGCAACGTGCTCAACTCAACACGGAGGCCAGTCAAGAAGACCGCAAGCAACGCTATGACAGCTTTCGTCGAGACGTCACCTTCCGTCCTGGAGATGAAGTACTACTTTGGACACCTGTTCGGACACCCGGATTGTGTGAAAAGTTTCAGTCTCGCTTTCTAGGACCTTACGTTGTTTGTGAAAGAACATCTCCGGTCAATTACCTTGTCACTCCCGTCGAGGGTTCCTCGGACCGTCGTTACCGTGCCTCCGAGATTGTCCACGTTTCACGTCTTAAACCCTTTGTGCGCCGTACCTTTCCCGCCTAAGTCTCGGCCGGGCCGGCCGCTCAAGTGCGCGGGGAAAATAAGTGTGAGCATTATTTATGCGTCCCATCTTTTCATCTGTAAATACTCATCATCACCAGTCAAGTTTAGGTTGTGGGGCACATACTCGAGTCAATAAAAGGAGAGTCTCGAGTGTTCTCGACGTCATCTTACAATATATATAAAGGAAAAAGAAGTGTATACCTAAGGGCTCGTTTTTCCGTGTTTTAACACAATATTAATGAGATCTAACAGACAGTAATGCCAAGGAATGTACAGGGGAAGTTATTAAAACCAATGGAATGTAAATAAGCAGAAAGAAAAGTGGATGAAAAAATTACCAACTGTGAGCAGTTGGTAGCAGTTGAGAAGGTCATAGGTTCGATTCCTGCTCACAGTTGGTAATTTTTTCATCCACTTTTCTTTCTTCTTATTTACATTCCATTGGTTTTAATAACTTCCTTGGCATTACTGTCTGTCATATCTGATTGTATATATATATATATATATATATATATATATATATATATATATATATATATATATATATATATATATATATATATATATATGTGTGTGTGTGTGTGTGTGTGTGTATGTGTATATATATATAGAAATTGAAGGGAAGGCACTCCAGGCCCGGGTATTTTCTATATTGAATGAACTTGCACATAGCACATTTGAAAAGGAAATCGTCTTTACTAACGTTTCGGCCGTGGCACGGCCTTCGTCAGAATAAATTTCATCAGAGTAAGTTTATATAACCCCTTCATTTCCGTTTCGACCGTGGCACGGCCTTCCTCTGACGAAGGCCGTGCCACGGCCGAAACGTTAGTAAAGACAATTTCCTTTTCAAATGTGCTATCTGCAAGTTCATTCAATATATATATATATATATTGAAACGGGGTGTTGAACCAGCAGGGGTTGACTCGGCGAACGAAAGCTTTATTGAGCGCAAGGGCTAACTGAACGTAAGCCTGCGATCACAGCAAGTCTTCTTCCTTTTCTATATTCGAGCTCCATGCCCACTGCCCTCGTTACAATATATGTATATATATATATATATGCGTGTGTGTGTGTATTTATTTATTTATTTTCGATATTGGCAGTTTCATACGAGACCAAAGCAGAAAGGCATCACTTATTGGATACACAATAGTTTTCTGTTTCATGTTTATACAGCGGCATATTTGTCAGAACGTCTAAGAGTGGCTGGAGGCAGAAATGCTTGTAGGGGTCTCGAGGCAAAATTCAATAAGTACGTTCAGAAAAAACGGCGTTAATTTTATACGAACACTGAGCAATCGGTACATACTTGTGGCGGGTGTGTTCTTTTGACAGGTACCCGGCTACATCCACGCCGGAGGTGGTGGCGAGCCTCTGTAACCCAGCGTTCGGGGGCGAGGTACCTAACAGAATGAAGTTCACACGAGTGGACACTGGTCCACTCTGCCAGGGTGTGGAAGGCTAACACCATAGTTCGCTTTGTGAACAGAACAATGCCGGAATGGCTGGGAAATTGGTGAGCTCCTGTAATCTGACGACTCAGAAGCGCTGGCATTAGGAACGCATTCCTTGAGACAGGACCTGACAGACTAGGCAGATTTGGCAGGAGGTGCTTGTGTCCCCGTGTAATCCAGCGTATGTGGATGCCGCTGATAAGGAGTCGGTCCTTGCCCGCCAGGCAGAGAAGTTTCCGGTCCATTCCATGATTCAGGTGCCTTGACGGTAAGGGTGGTGGCGCACCCATGTAATCCAGCTTAGAGCCGCGACCTCGGATCATGCCCTCCCCACCTCCTAGAGGTCCGCCACGGGCAACGTGCGAGTGGAATCGGACGCTCACACGGCTAAGAGGGAGGGAACAGCGGGTAGTCCACCTCACCCCACGGTTCTCGTGCAGTGGCACCCACTGGCGTGGCACTGCCACACTCAGGTGGCACTCAGGGTCGCTTGTCTTTGTTGGCGTCAGTGCACGCAGCACGGTGCTGGGCTTGCGACCCACCGAGGCTTGGCTATTTTGATAATGGAACTTCTTAAAGAAAACTGCCGCCGAGTGGCGGCGGTACCAAGCCACTGGCTGGCGCGGCGCATGCCTCACAGCAGAACTGCTGTGCAAGTAGGGGGGTCACTTTACGGCGCAACCCAGCCAAATAAGAAGGGCACCCAGTTGCGCCGTTGAAAAACATCCCCCGAAGTGCTCGATTACCCCTGTCCCAAGGTGCCCCAATGCCGGGGGCATGCGGTTGTTGACAACCAGTTTATGCACCCAGCTATATATATATATATATATATATATATATATATATATATATATATATATATATATATATATATATATTTAAGCAAAAAGCCCCTATTGCGTTGAGTCGTACTATCTTTGGATATCCGGTCCCGAATTCGAGAACTGCAGCGTTCTGCGAGAACATTATATAAAGTTACAGCATATATATATACAACGCCTTTAGGAGACAGCCAACCGGAACCGAAACCACGACACCATATCATCTCCTCCTAGAAATGAAGAAAACTAAAGATGATGTTGCAAAATAATACAATGCTCAGAATACACAGACGAGTAAGAAAACGTACAACAAAGCAGTGTGAAGGCTAACGCAGCAAACACACGAAAATGGAAAGATAATGTGCATTTGAGAAGGAATAACACCATAACATCATCCCCTCCCCTGAGAAAGGATGTCTGCATAGTCAGCGGTCTGCCTGGGGGGCAACTAGGGCAAGACTGAAAATTATACCGCTGCCGAAAAACATGCATCCGGCGTTTCATGAAGGCAGACGCAAAGCTAGAACTGTAGCCCTGCAGGCGAAACTTGAAGGTCGATCTGGGGTGCTTTACACGGACGCTGCAGAATACGAAAGAAAGGGAGAACACACAGCGTTAGTGGTTCGCGAGAACGGGGACCTGGTCTCGTGCTGCACCTCTAAGAACACAACCGCCACAGAGGCAGAAGAACTTGCGATTGCTTTGCCAATAGCTCAAAAAGGCACACGGGTGATTGTTAGCGACTTTAAGTCAGCCATTCAAAAACTACGATATGGGCAGGATCTCTGCCACAGCCGCCAAAATTCTAAGACAAGGACCAGTAGCCGCAGAGCTAATCTCACTAGTATGGTCCCCGGCCCATCAAAGTCTGAAGGGGAATGAGAAGGCGCACGCGATCGCCCGAGGGCTCACTTTCCGGTCGATCGACGCTGACCCGCCGCCTTCACGCGAGCAGCCCCTCTCCACAAGAGACGAACTACGAACGTTTCAGGAAATCACCACACACTATAAACTCCACCATAAGATTTATCCAGAGGCAGCTAAACAGCTGAGCAAAAAGGAGGAAATTATGTGGCGAAAATTGCAAACCGGGGTGTTTCCAAACCCTCACCTGTACAGTAAATGGCACTCGGAAGTGTTCAGCTCCAGATGTGCGCACTGCAACAGCACTGCGGGTTTAGTGCACATGGTATGGACCTGCCCATCCTACAATGATTCAAGTAGAAACGTAGAATCCTGGGAAACCTTATTACACAGCCGTGACGCCGAAGAACAGCGTCAAGTCATCGGTCTCGCCCTGACCGCCGCCGAGTCCCAAGGGATTCCGGCCGATGGCTAGGGGGATGATTGGGGGCAGTGGCCGAAGCCTCTTCCCCCGTCATTCTAGACGGGTGCAATAAACGTTATTTCTCTCTCTCTTTCTCTCTCTCTGCATAGCCACTGTCGTGTTTGAGTCTATGGCGTAGACGCCTGTAGTGATGCCATTTGCACTACAGGCCTCTCAATTGCCGCCGCCTACAGCTGTCTGGTGGTGCGAAAGGATCGGTCCATGTGCTTTCTTTACAGTGCCCTTCCGGCACAGTAGGGGCCGGAGAAAGCATGAGATGATGCTCCGACGGTACGCGGCTCGGCGTCACTGGTGCAGGTGCCGTGCATAGAACAGGAACGGGCCCGACCGGCGCAGACGTGACCTGCGGAAGCACCTCCACCACACGCAGAACAGAGACCGCCTCCGGAATCACGGCTGACACGATCAGCGGATGCACCTTCGATGGACAAAGAATAGTAACAGTTTCCCGGAGAACATCACCAATCGGAAGGCGTACAGCCGGAGCAGGAGCAGCAGAATGCGGAACGGAAGCAGCAGGCACCACCGACGTATTGAGAGCTGAGACTCAGACAGGTAACGTATGATCAGCAGTGGTAGATACGACCGGAACAGCCATCCTCGCAGTAGAAGTACTCCCAGTCGAAGCAGGCAGAGTCCGAGTATGCCCAACCACAGGAAACAAATTAAGACAGGAGCAGGCACATCGGGAGCACGGCAAGCTGGGACGCCGACGGGTGCAGCACAAGTGAACACGCTCAGGCTGGGCCGGAATCGTCACAGTACGGGAAGTCGAAGTATGGCCCGATCTGTCAGTAGGTGCATCCCTTGTGGATCGGCAGGCGCTTCCGTAGTGGTCTTTCCTTCCGCAACGCACAAAGGTGCGGGTCCTTGCAGGGCAAGCGGCAGCGTCGGCCCAGTGGTGCGACGAACCGCAGAGGAAGCACACTCCCACGCGAGTCGACAGCGACGCCGGAGAACCGGGGTCGGACACGCCGGTAGCCGAGGGAGCAGTGGCAGTCGGCGAGCAGAGGGCGTCGGCTTGCGAAGCAAGTGAAGGAGGAACGCTCCGAACGGTGGACGGAAAGTCCCCAAGTCGCGTCCGACGCGACGAAACAGCGTCGCTTGAAAGGGCAGCTAGTAGTAATGCGCGGTCGACACACTCCTCTTCTATGGCAAGATCTAAGGCTTTCTGTATGGAGAATTCCGCTCCCATCTTCAAAATCTTTCTCCGCAGATTCTGAAACGCGATTCCTGCTACAATTTGGTCGAATGTTAGCATGTCGGTACTCGCACCAACATTGCAGAGTCGAGCAAGCCGTTTAACTTTTAGAATGTATTGCACAGCGGTCTCGGCCAGTTGTTGCCATAGGGTCTTGAATGAGGCCCGCAGCCACATCGGATCGACTTCCTAGTCGAAATTCGCGTCCAGCTGCTAGAGCGTCGTAGCATACACGTCTTGCACGGTGTCCGCCAGGATTGCATGGTCTACTGCCGGAATCGGTTCATTCTCCACAGCAAGCAGGTAGGAGTTCAAACCTTCAACACCCAGCGCGTTCAGTAGTAACGCCTTTTTGTGCTTCGGCGTGGCGTCCCTGGCAGCCGCATCGATCTTAACTTGAAGAACCGGACGCCACTGTCCTCGTGGAATAGGAGGCCTATCGGGGCACTGCAGGAACACGGGTGGAGGTATCGCAGTGTACATCCCTGTAAAGGAAGGTAGCCGAACCGGAGGACCGAGACAGACGCGTAGCCCAGTATGTTTGGTCTCGATGGTCACGAACTGGTGATCCGCAGAAACGGAGCATCGGTGGGCTGTACCAGGGTGCTGAGCTTGGTAGCCCAAGTAGCAAACGGTCGTATGCCCACCCTCGGCCGGATGCACGGGGATCCCATCCTCGTCGCCAAAATGCAGTATCGCGCGTCGGACGCGACGCACGGAGAACACAGGCGCCGAAACGCCGACCATCAAGTATGCAGCAGCCGGTAGCCAAGCAGAAACTTTCTTTATATATACAAGCACGCTATTGAATGGATGGATTGGTATGGCTGTACCCATTAGTTCGGGTAGCGACTAACGTCACCTAGCTGTAGTACTTAGTGAACCAACAACTAAATTAACCGTCACGACGCGTCGAACGTTCCGCCGCGGCCGCTGACCCGCTGCACCCGCATGGCGGAATAGTATCCCAGGATTCCTAGGCTTGACGTCAGTGCAAGCTATGTATAGTGAATTTGAGGACTGGTACTTTGCAGTGAAGGGTTTAATTTTCACTCATGCCTTGATTTTAGCTACCAATCAGATAGCCTCCTTCTAGTTAATTCTACCCGAATAATCTCTTTTGCCCTCTGTCTCTAAACCCCAGTGCTTCGAAAAACTCTGCGCCATCATCCATTATATACATATGTACAACGCTCCCTAGGGGCCAGCCAACTGGTTCCAAAACCGAAACCACAACCACGACACCATGTCACTAACGAACGCTCAGAAAAGCGCACGCCGCCGAATTCTGGCGATGGTGATGCTGGCACCAGAGAGACGCGTCAAGGTCAACGCTAAATAAAAACAGGCATCCAAGGACTCCTCGGGCGCACCATCTCTCCTCCTCGGAAGCGTAGTTTCGCCGACCAACCTCCTCACATCAGCCCCCGAACAAGCCCTGGAAAGATCTCGAAGGGGCGTGGTGACCCAGAGTTACGGCGCGTGTCGCAGACGGCTCTCGAAACGTCTCCCCCTTTCCCCAGCCTTGGCTGTGTATCGCGTCAACGAAACGATTGGAATTTTCTGGAATCTAGCGCTAAAGGTATTTAAGCGAGCAGCGGAGAAGGGAAATCAGAAGGTGAAGACAGTTTACGCCAGTGTGCGTAGGCAGGAGACGAATACAGTTTACGCCAGTGTGCGTAGGCAGGAGATGAAGGAAGTTTCGCACAAGTGTGCGTAGGGTTTTTCCACCTAGTTTGGGTGAAGGCTTTTGTTGTCAGTGACAAAGCAGGTAATGAAGAGGGTTTCTGCCTGAAGGGTGAAGGCGGGTGCTACCAGCAAAAGAATAGCGTGAGTCTAGCGTCAGAAAGCGAAGACGCGTCCTGCAATCGCAATGCGTGGGAAGCCGACGTGTTTTTGGCGAAGAAGTTTGGTGCTTGGAGGGCGGACATTTGAAGACGAGGTTTCCTTGAAGAGAAACTTCGGTGGCAGCGGATCAACAACAGCGCTGTATTTCGAGTGCGTCTTTCCTATGAAAGAAACATTCAATTTTGATCCAAGAACTTTGGACTGAGTAAGCGTCTTGGTTGTTAGATGTACGTGATTGCATTGTAGCGCGGAATGTTGTTTGTGTCCATTGTTTCGAGTGTATTTGATTGTACAGTGTAGTCTGTTGTTAGATTGATGAACTAGTGTACTGAACTATTGCCGAGTGTGCATATTTGTGTATCGTTTGATCTGGCATATTTGAGAATATAATTCCGTTTTGCTTATCAACTCTCGGCTCTGACTCGTTCTTTGGACCACAGCCGGCGTCTGCTGGCTCACCAAATAGGACCACTTCTAAATTATCCGTGCTTTCGTGGTGCCGTTCGGGGGGCCGGTACCTCAGCCCTTGGAATTCGTCCAGCAATCGCCTCCCTAATTAACGGCACCAGTGACACACCACATAAGGTAATCGATGATCTACTTCGTTCTTGTGCAACCAAGCACACGCTTGCGACGGCCTATTATCCCGAAACGAACGGCCTGACAATGTTTGAATCGCACGCTCACCGACACGCTCACTACGCATGTCCCGACTGATCATCGCGACTAAGACATTATTGCTACACTTCGTAAATTTCGCTTACGATAGCTAGCGCCACGACACTGCTGGATATACTCGATCATCTTTTGCATGAAAAAGAACTGACCTTGACGTTCGATACACTTCTACCAGCTTCTACCCGATCCTGGCCACCTGTCCACAGCATATGCTCTCCACGCTATTAGCACAGCCGAAAAGTCACATCGAATTGCCCATCGACGCATTTCACACTCGCAGCTCCGCCAGAAACATAGCTATGACAGCCACCACCGGAACGTTCGCTTTAAACCGGGTGACCTAGCTCGTTCTTCTGTGGTCTCCGTCTGGGCATGTTGGCCTGGCCGAAAAGATTCTACCCTAGTACTCCGGGCCTTACCATGTGCTACGGCAGGTAACTGATATGTTACCTATGATCTAGCCCCTCTAAACACTTTGGTGGCGTCCGCATCTTCGAACATCGGCCAGGTTGCTCGCCTGAAGCCGTACCTTTCGTACGACAGCTGCTAAGAGCCGAGTCGGCGCTTTTGCCGCCGGAGGTCGATGTGGCGTGGTTGGGACTACTACGCTGTGGTTGGTTGGACCCGAAAGGAATGACGGCTGGGATTTCAAAAAATAACAAGTGTTGGGGGAGGCCTGAAAAGATTTTTTTAGGTAAACGAAAATATTAGTTGTGCTAACAGTCATATTTTAAATAAAAATATTTATTGAAATAAATAAAATAAGTATGTGCTTGTGATATTAGCTTAGTAGCTCTTTTGATTATTTTTATAATTATATACCACTTCGTATATATTTCTGTTGCAATGACCCAGTGCCGGGTGCGAAGAAGAGGATGACAACGTGTTGGTGTTATAAAAAATACATCACCATTTTCAATGCTGGACTCTTTTCTTACTGTGAAGTAGTAATATATCCGCAATGATATCTTCATATTTAGCCATTTTCGATGGTACATACATACCCCCTAGATGCAGGAAAGGGAACCTGTAGACAACCACCCGTGCAATTTGTGGCACGCAGCCACAACTAAACCCGTACGAATCATAGAAAGTTGATCCTCACGCAAGTTGGATATCCCTAGTGGCTTCGTACCACAAACCCAAAACGGGTGTTTGTCTCCTTTCCTTTCCTAACCCTTACCCCTAACTTAAAACCAGCCCCATACACTGACATGATAGGGATGGAAATGCAGCGACAAACCTTTGCCCCCCCCCCCCCATGAAGCCCTGCGCACGCTCACGTATCCGTTGCAACGCATCAGCGCATCTTTATGATGCGGCGTCGAGCCCTCTCTCATATCGAGAGAGAGCATGCGGCTTCGCGTAGCCATGTGCCCACTCTCTCTATTCGCGGCGAGATCAGGCTGTAGGTGGCAGCAACGTCCCCGCGCAAGTGTGGATGGGTGGTCGGCGGCACGTATACAAGTACACGCAGCGGCGCTTCGTTGCGTGCAGCCTGAGCCGATTGTCGACGAATAAAACGTGTTGACTACAGTTTACTGTTAATATCTATGCTCATATCTACCGAATCGATGCATGATGTCTATGCAACGTTAACATTACCCGTGAGTAAAGCGCATTCTGCCTCTTATAGGGATGCTCGCTGTGGGCGACTTCTCTTCACGCTTTCGCAGTTAATCACGCCTTTGCTGTGTTTGTACGTGGTTAACTTGAATTCCGCCTGCTACGCACTGTTGTAGCATGAGTGAACTACTTAACTACTTATTTATATCATTGTCATCTGCCTACTACAAAGAAGAGAGAAAGATCGTATAAGTCCCGAATATCTGTGCGATTAGTTTATTACCACCATTTGACTTTATACGCATATGATTTCTTTTTCTCTCATTCTGTTCATCATGAACTGCAAAACAGTCAATAAGTCTAGTGAGGAAAGCTTAGTGGCTGACGGCGTTTTGCGCTACACTGCGTTCACCACGTGTGCGCACATGTTCTTGCACCAGTAAAGATATAAGAGTTCAGTAGAAAGCTTTCACTCGTAGATTACGTGCATGATGATGCTACAACAAAGGTTGATGGGAGAAGCATGTTTTTTTTTTTTCAGACAAAAAATTACCACCGCCTTCCGTCGGTCACTAACAATTGCACACAAACACTGAAGACATTATAAACAAGATGAAATTTTCAGTGAAATTATACAATATACATAATGTGTGCTATCTGAATTATTTTCAACATTTGGGCTCTCTAAAACTTTCTTAAAACTAAGCACAGGGTAACTCTGTTCTAAGTACAGTTTAAGTACTGATTCGTCACAGTTTATGTGATAATATGATTCATATGTAGTGGTACCATGACAAAATGAACACAACTAAGGTTTCTCGCATGATCTACAGTGCCATAGCTGTACCCCTACCAACAGCGAGCAAGTGCATGGCAAAGGGCTTGTATTTTTTTATATACAACCGAGTCACTATAAAACACTGCATTCACACACCATTTAATAGTCCTCATGTTCGGGAGGATGCCAAGAGCATTTCGCAATGTGCTTGAAACAGAAAGCTCCTCTTAAATTTAAAATTATTTGGTGAATTGAGGGTACGACAACAATAAGCAGCACTCTGAAAAGTTGCACTCGCCGGCCTTATTACAATTCATTAGCAGCCAAGATAGACCAAATGCTTTCGTACGTCTTTTCACGCACACGTCGAAATAGTTACACTCGCGGTGACATGAACGGACAAACCGTACTTTTGAGAACGTGCGTGACGTACACGCACTAGAAACATGACGTGGCTAGCAGACGACGCACGAAGCAATCCATACTTTGCCTTTTCAGCCAGTTGCCGCCAGGCGGAGGCTCTGCTCGACTTCGCGGCCAATAGAGAGACAGCACTGCACGCAAAAACATTTTGCGCAGATGCGCTGCGACAGGTACGTGGAGTCGGGCCTTTATGCGGATGCCTCTTTCGTGCTGTTCCTCCCTGGGGCAGTGATCGAACGCTCTACCTTCCACCCTACTGACACACTGTAATGAGACAAAAGGTCACTGCGGCCGCCATATGACTGAGCAAGGCTTTCTCAACCTACCGTCAGGGGTGTAGGCAGAAATTTTACTCGGGAGAGGGGGACACCTTGACTTGGAGGGAGAACAGGCAGGCAAATGTGGTCGAGTGCCATTTTGTGCTCTACACACCTTTTCACAGGAGCTGCGCGTGGGAGTAAAGGCTAAGGGCGCAGCCTTGTCGGTGCATTTTTCAGAGGTCACGCCAATTCGCGCAGCCCAAAGAGGACTATGGCGTCGCCCAGGGAGGCGTTTTTGAAAAGGTCTATATGACATGGCCATGAAAGGGGGGGTAGGGGTGCTGAGCAACCCCCCACCCCACCTTGACCCCTCCGCTCACTGCCCATGGCTCGTGTTAGATACTTGCAGGCGGGGTGGTGACGAAGCAATCTGCAATGCAATACGCGACAATTGCGCTGCCAAAACCACTTCATCACGGGGCAAGACGCGTTTGCTTTGTTGTGCAGCGAAGTCCATGGTACAGCTACATAATGTTACCCATGGGCGACATCAGGTCACTTAGTAAACGACGAGCATGGTTGAGCACAGTAATTTTTTTATTAAATTTGCAAAAGTAAGCGCAGCGGCACCGATGGCATGAATGATTGAGAAGGTCGAAGAGTGAGCAGTAAACAAAAATTTGTTCAGCAGAAAGTGATTATCAGATAGCTAGATACTGCAATATTCAGTAGGTGCAACGCTGCAAACAGTTTTCGAATCAATCTATATCTGCTGAGAGAGGCTCTTTAAAAAGGCTTACAATGCTTATGGCAGGCATAAAATGACAGGTGATGCTTATGGCAGGCATAAAACTAAAAAAAAAGAAGTTTGGTTTTTAAAGGTTTTCTCTGGTAAAAATATCTGGCGATTCGGACTGTGCAACAAGTATCAGCATTAAATGTTTGTTAGAAATGATACTGCACTTGTCTTCTCTATGCTCAACCTTTAACATATTGCTACAATATGTATTATGTACACTGCACAGCAAGTAGATGTGAACGATGTTAGAGCGAATTTGTTTTACAACAATAATACCTGTTGACTTCTTTGGCAGAGTATTAGTATTATTGGGAGGCTTCCAAAATCAATTAGCGAGACTAAAATGTGCAGTATGAAGCTACAACAAAATTAGTGAGAGCCATTAGTGAGGGCATGGCTAAGAGTGGGCTCCACACTCAGATCGTTGAAGTCATTGTTACTAGCATATCATCACTCAGTATGGTGCTTGTGGAATGTATCACACCGAACACATAGCACTAGTGTCGATGTCGCAGGGCAGTCTATTTTCTGTTTTTTCTCCTTAGCTTTTCTACGCTGTTTGATATTGAATTAAAGTAACTTTTACGTGACGAATGCCATTCAAATTTGGCTAAGAAGACCTATGCATACTAAGCGATCGTATGATTGGAACATCTCGATCTTGAAATTTGATGCGAGTGCTCATTTAATAGTTTCCTGTCGGGAAAGACGATGTCGTTTCCCTTGCAACAAATATCGTGTTTGCATACTCGTCTGTACATTGAAAACATTTTACGGTTTTATGACGCGAGCTTTCACTTTTGCTGCCAGTGCACTGTCGTACGTAAGTTTGGCAAGTTGTTGACCGTCGCTGCTGATCTCCCGGCCGCTAACGCAAACTTCGTATCACGCACGGGGTTCTTGGTTCACCCCTAGTGCAATCTTTTTGATGCCGAATCCTCATGTTTTGGACAAGCTTTCCGTGACAACGTACCAAATGGCAAGCTAGATTTCCATCGGTAGTGGTCACGCGAATCTAAGTTGCAGTTTGGTACCGAATCAACGAAACTTTTGCGGTGGCCGCACTTGACAGGAAGGGATACATATCGTTAAATAAAAACAAGGGCGGCACGTCTAGCGCTTGAATAGTGGCTCGCGATTCGATTGCGATGTCATAAATAGTGTATGCACCCATGAAATCGATTGGTTGGCGTCTTTCAACGTATCAAATTCTGGACATGACATAGTTTCTGTGTGATGTGGATAATCGAGGCGGTCTGGTAGCCGGCGAATTCTTGCGATGGTGCTTTTACTTGTTAGACACCCCCCTCCCTTTCCTTTTCTGTTCATTTCATTGGCAACGCCTGTATTTGGACGTTAAATTCTTTTAACATTGCGAAGTTTAAACGTTAGCAAGCATGCATCGCATGATTCGATTCTCGGACACGTGAAGGTGCATGCTTAACACCTTTTGCACAAGTGCGGCCCTTGAAAAGGTTGTTTTGGTTATAGCGCGGTACCGCTTATAGTGCAGATATTTGCGATTCTGACTTACATTATAGGCGGCCTATGCTGTATGTGGTATTTCAAACGCTTTTGAAGAAGACAACACGAGTTCAATTAGATCTCCCTTTTCAGACTTGACCACAAGCGTCCAGCAAGTTTTTTTGCTTGGACTTGAGAATTTCCCTCTCTCTTTTTCTTTTTTGTGACATTACGAGAACAATTATTGCACTCCCTTATGTTTCTCGTCTGTTTTGTAACAGGTTTAGTCATGAGTGGCACCTCATTTCACAAGCATATTTTATTAATTAAAAGTCATGAAGCAGAAATTTACAGAACTAACCAACTGCGACAGCATCTCAGCATTTACTATTAGCCAATTTTGTTTTACATTTGCAAATCACGAATCACATTTCACCTTCAATATGACTAATTAGAAAGCAATGATTAAATGTTTAGAAAAATAACACAGTATTACTAGGACAACGTCTACAGTTTTAACATGCTTAAACGTTGCTAAATATATGTTATAAGGAAGACTGCAATGCTTCGCGACTCCCTTGAAACCGATTGTCACCTCGTGTAAAGCGGATGAAACAATGAACAATGAGAATTAGTAGCAGTATAGAAATGTATATTTACAGTCATGCGGACATTTTACAAAATTTTTACAATATTTCCTATCTTCTCCTTCCTGGACTCTTAGACCTTGATCTCCTAGTTTTGGACCTCCGCACTGGTGATGGACTTTTACTGTATGACCTGGAAGCAAAAGAATAATGAGATGCCATTAGGAAACAAGAAAAAGTGTTACAGACGGGTAAACACTGCAGTGAGAAATGGCCGCAAACCTGCATTGTGTTACACCATAAAAATGAAAAAGATGACAGGCTTTTATTCCAGTATAATAAAGGACAAAATGAAGGTGGGCTGCGACACTGAAAGCAACATATGAAGTGAACATAACAGCCTATTATCCTGGTTCATCATACCTTCTGTCAATTTTGTGCCATAACACACAACATAATTGATAACTGGATGCAAATTAAAAGTTTCAGCATGTGACAACTTGTAGCTTTCAAGCATGGAAAAAGGTAAGTTATGCAACAATGTAAGTAAAACTTTCTATAACAATAACTCAGTCTCTATACTCAAGAAAATGAACAACAAAATATTGTGCCAGGACATCCACCTTCAATTTAAATAACACAGATTTGTTCCATATTCAGCATTATACATTTGCAAATAGCTGTTACTACACTCAAATCTCGATATAATGAACTAAATGAAAAATCATTTTGCAATAGATTAGGTGTTAGAAATATACCTTTATAATGAATTTTTAGATATTGATTGATTGATTGATATGTGGGGTTTAACGTCCTAAAACCACCATATGATTATGAGAGACGCCATAGTGGAGGGCTCCGGAAATTTTGACCACCGGGGGGGGGTTCTTTAACATGCACCCGAATCTGAGCACAATTTTTTTTTTAGGTATAACAAACTAATTTTTGTGTATGATGCAACTTTGCTATAAAAAAGCATGAGCGTAGTTTAAAATCAGAGAGTTAGCGCTCTGTTTACACAGGCATAGTCAGGGTACCGTGCAACGAGTGCAGCATTGATAGCACGACGGGCATGCTACAATTGTTTACGAACCACTATCTGGATTGGCTATCAAGACGACTTGCTTTAACTGGCCTAGTTGAAAAAATAAACCGAATACTATACATTGCTGCATATGCAGCAGCCATAACTATTGGCCAAAAGACAATGCTGACAGCACCAGACACTTGTTTCCCTAAAAAAAGATATCACCTTAGGCAAGACATGAACGTGTCAATTTTTTTATGCTGCACTCCAATCTGGCTTCGTAACTACTGCTGTCAAAGTCGCTAGTCCATTAAAGTATCGACACATATACATAACAATTCATAAACTTCTTTGAAAAAACGAGCATCAGTACCTCGAGTCAAGTGCCCTAGCTCCAATAGATTGTGCCCAAATAATTGAAGGGTCAGTCATCAAGCTACATTGCAAATTCTCGTTAGAAATTTGATATGGCACGAGCAGAAAACGTCAGACACAAATCACAATTGTAATGGGTGTGACATGACAGAAAATTATAAAATAACATTCATCTTCCCACTACACCCATATCTCATTACAACAAAGTTGCATCTTACATGAAAATAGGTTCGTTATATTCAAAAATTTGTTATAAAAGCTTATTTTTAACACTACATCTATTGCGATACCATTCATTTACTTCATTATAACCAATATTTTGTTATATCCGAGTTCATTATATTGAGGTTTGACTGTAGTACCCCAAGTTGCCCTCATTAACAACATGTCCAAGTCCTACTCTTTTATGCTTCCACCACCCCTCATCGACCACCCTTATTCCATACGTTCATCAGCAGCTTTAAACGCTTCTCTATCTCAAACCACCTCACACTTGTTTGTCACAGCACTGAGCCTCGACCTCTAACGGGGTACGTCACGGGTGCATGTGCAATTCGGCAGTTTGAAAACTACCCCCCTGGTGGCTGAGCGTGGTACAGTCATGTGGTGCTCGGGGCAAGTTTTTTTTTTCTTTTTCAAAGCTTAAGCTTACTCTTACACTGGCCACATTAGCTTTCATATGTGTCATAGAACATCTAGGTGTGCGGTAAACTGCGCGGTGAAGTATTTGCGATCCTGGCTGACTGCTTATCTTGGAAAACACACGTGGCGAGGAACAGTGGCATCGTCTTCGAAAATGCGCAGTGTTGATTGTGACGTGTAGTGTGCGTTGTCGCATCGAAGAATTTTACGGACGGTGAAACTGAGAATACTGTGCATGGTGTGTGCGGTGTGAGCGACAATGCGTCTTGTTTGTGAAAACCTTTGGCACTCGTTGTGGGCCAGTAACAGCAACTGTGTATGGACGCAGGTTCACGATTCGACATTTTTAGCCTAGGTAAAAATGTGTTTGACGTGGACATCTGCGAGTGGGTACATTTCAGCGTTTGCGCTGCATGCAGAAAAAAGGAAAGAAAGTGCACAATCTCCGGGTTGAAAGATACCACTACGCCTTGGCTATCAACATAATGCAGCATTGCCGAATCTGCACATATGCTTCTCCACGCTGAATATGCAAACCCAATAAAGGTATAACTGGTATTATCGGAGCCCTCATACGTCTTATTAAGGTGGGACGCAACCTTTGAAAACGAAAAAAAAAAAAATCGCAAAAAAATCGATTTTTGAGAAACCACACTCCAGGCAGTACGTGTCATTAACTACTTTTACTGCAAATATCAATGTCTAACTCCTCACAAAACTGTTTGAAATAAAGTTTACAACAAGCCACCGCAGCCCTCGAGCAACACAGGAGCGCTCAAAATGGCCCAACTTGGTGCAGTTACAGCTCCGCCATTTTGGTGCAGTTTTTTTTGTGTGTGTGTGAATTCTTTTCCTGCCACACGTGGCAACGGCGGCAGCACAGGAGAGAAGCAAGCTGCTCATGATTGGAGGGTTTACGAGAGCTTTAAAGTTTCCCAGGACAGAGACGCGCCGCCAGGATTGGGCGATGCATGCGCTCCTCAAGGACGAGAGGGACCCTGCGACTGCGATTGGCTGCTGCGCGCGATGACATCGGCCTCCCTAAGTGCGATCGCAATGTCAAGTGTGCACTTGCAAACACAATTTCTGACGTGTAAAGAAAAAGAGACAGCGGATCAACAACACGCTGCTGTTCAAAGAGAACTCAGCACTATGCCAGCGGAGATGCGGGAATTCCAGGCAATGGAGCGCAATCAACGGAGTGCGACCTGGTCATTCAACGGGCAGCCGAGAAAGATTCACTGCACTTGAAGAAGACGAAGAAGAGATCCTTGGAGAATACGAAAAAGCGGCGAAAAAAGAGAGGGCCAAAGAACACCTCCAGTTATGCAGCAAGGTTGTTTAAAATTTGCATATGAGCTCAAAACTTTCAAATGTCGTATTCTCAATATGACTTTCTTTGCTAGTGAGACTCCCTGTTCCATCCATATCTGGAAACCCCTCATCCTATTTTCATAAGTCTTTTTTATTATGTACATGAATAGTTGCTGAGGGTGAGACAGCCCACTTTTTCAATATATTGTGTCTGTCACTTATGATACCTAATCAAAACTTGATTATTAATATCCCAATCACTAACACTTTGTGTCTGTTACAGTAAAAGCTCGTTAATTCGAATTTCACGGGACCAGAAAAACAGCCCGAATTAACTGAATGCCAAATTAACGGATGAATAGAGAAAACAACATTTAAAATCAAGCTGCAGAAGCATACCTTTATTTGTTAAAGTATTTTGTAATTGTCGTCTGCGTTTTCGCACAGATTCCGGCTGATATCTGCATTTTCGCACAGATTCCGGCTGACATCACAATTTTTCTTAACTGTTCCAAATGGCCAACAGCACGCAAGCTGTCGGGAGTGTTCAGGCAAGCGTCCTCTAATATTAACAGCGCCTCCGAGACTTCCCGTGAGGTGCGATGAAGTCGCGGCTGTATCTCCTCGCATGATTCTTCGTCGGAATCGTGGTCTTCATGGGCGCCCGTGACTTCATTAATAATCTCTTGATCGGTCAGGAGACCACTCGTGGCGACACCATGATCAATCACGATGTAGTCCTGAAAGGTCACATCTGTGGGAAGAACAGCATCGAAAGTCGGGCAGTCATCGTCGGTGGACTCGGCTGACACGTCCTCGATGCCATCGTCAGCTACTGCTGCATGCTCAGGCCTCACAAAACCGCTGTGCCGAAAATAGTTGGCGATGACTTGCGGCGGAGTGTTTTTCCACACGTGGGCGATGATGTGCACTGCGTCGAGTAAGTCCACTTGATACAACTTTCCAGCTTCTGAGCATAGGATCATTCGCTCTAGCAGGTGCTTGCGGTACTTCGACTTCACGTAGCGAATGTTACCCTGGTCCATCAACTGAAGAGCAGACGTAGTGTTGGGCGGCAAAAAAAACTACTTTGATGCTCTTCAGTTCGACTGTACAGTTATGGGCACTGCAGTTGTCAACAACCATAATTATCTTGCGGTCCTTCGACGTGAAGTGCTGGTCCAACTGATGCAACCATCCGCGAAAAATGTCCGATGTCATCCATGCCTTCCTGTTCGCTGTGTACTCGACAGGAAGGCTTTTGGCATTCTTAAAACAACGTGGCTTAAGCGCCTTCCCGACGACAAGTAGTGGCAAGTGCTCCGTGTGTCACACATGTCCCGTTATTAGGGAGGCGATCGCCGGGCTAATTCCAAGAGCCGAAGTTTCGGCCCCCCGAACCGCACCACGAAAGCGTGGACAATTTAGAAGTAGTCCTTATTGGTGCGCCAGCAGACGCCGGCTGTGGCCCAAAGAACAAGTCAGAGCCGAGAGTTGATAACCAAAACAAATATTATATTCTCAAAATTGGCAGATCGAAAACAATACACGAGAATGCACACTCCACAATAGTTACATACAATACGTCACCAATCAATCAACACACTACACAGTACAATTAGCCACACTCGAACACCGGACACAGACAACAATACGCACTACAATGCAGTCGCATGCATTGAACAACCAAGACACCTAAAGACTAAAGAGATAGAAAACCTATTCCGTCCAAAGTCCTTGGAACAAAAGTCTGAATGATACTCTTCCGAGAATCACTCAAAGTCCAGCGTTGTTGTCGTTCCGCTGCCCCCCTGAAGTTTCTCTTTCAGGAAACCTCGCGTCTCCAATAGGCCACTCTTCAAACTTCAACTTCTTCGCCGAAACACGTCGGCTTCCCACACGCAGCTGTTGCCACGCGTCTTCGCTCGATAGCGGTAAACACACACTCTTGCCTGTAGCTCGAGTCGTCACCCCTCAGGTGGAAATCTTCTTCATCTCCTGCTTCGTCACTACGGACGAAACCTTCGCCGACTACACGGCGGAATCCCTACGCGCTCTTGCGCCAGCTTCCGTCTTCTCCTGCTTTATCGTCTCGGCCGCTCGATTAAATACCTTCCGCGCCACCTTCCAGAACGTTCTCCTCATTTCGTCGGCGCGATGCGCAGCGAAGGCTGGGGAGAGGCACGAGACGGTTCGACTGCCCTCCCCGGAGGATGATTCAACTCGGTCTGACCCCGCCCCGTTCGTTCTAGAAAAATCGCGGGCTTGCTCGGCCGCCGTTGTGGGGTGAGGAGGTTCATCGCTTCGCCGCTTCCGAGAGGAGAGGCGTCGCGCGCCCGGGGAGCCCTGGATGCTTGTTTTCTTCTTTTTTTTTTTCTTTTGACCTCGCGGCGTTTCTCCCGCTCGTTGTCGCAAGAATTTGGCGGCGCGCTCATTTTTAGCGCTCGTTCTGTGACACTGCCCCCCACTTTAAGAATATTATCTCATAATATTCAAACCCCACAGACGAGCGCGAACAGTCATCACACACTCAAAGACTGTAACATGGTCCGTCGCTCATGTCACGTCACATTCACAATAGATCGCTCAATACAATCGTACATTGTAGTTCAATTCCACAACACATGAAATATAGCCACAGGTACATGCCTACAACACTTCATCACACATTCCAAACAATACAAACGTACAAAGTTCTGTCTATACAACAATTATACAACACTATACATCACATCATCGCACAGAACACTGACTCGCTCGACATACACTTGAGACACAGGATAACAAGAACATTAACACAACATATGTCACTCAGCCCTGCCAAACACAATCTGATTCCACCTCAGCACCTATCCTGTGTGTTTCGAGCTGCGCTTGCGTCCTTTCTTGCGGTGCTTGCTCGATCTCTTCTTGTGTTTCCACGTTCTTTTTCGGCGAGCCCTTTCCAACAACGATATCTGAGGCGTCGTCTCAGCCATTGTTGTCTCTTCCGACACCGTTAACGCGTCGTTACATTCGACGGGTCCTGTCTGTTTATTTACCCGCTTGATAATGCCTCTACATTTTGCCCGGCTGGCTAACTCCGTCTCCTTTACACTGTCGGTCGGTTGAGGTCGTGCCGACGTAAGTCCGGTTGCTCGGCCCATGAACTTATTCGACACGATCGTCTTCTCCTTCGCTGTCTCTTGCGCCGCAGCTTCACCTTGGGCTCTAGTGAGATCCGTCACGGGATGCTCCTCCACTGTATCTCGCGGCCGCTGTGTTGGCGAGGGCTCTATCTTCGGGTCTTCTCCCAAACATTCTGGATCACTTGGCCCTCGCGCCCCGTCGATGTTTCCGATGACAAGGTCGTAAAGGGGGGTCGTCATACATAGAGCGGTAACCTTCCCGCTGAAGTACGGGGTTTCCACCTCAATCTCTGCTTCGGGAAGCATCCGAACTGTACGGTCAATTAAGCAAACCGGTTTTGTTTTGCCTGTTAGCTCACTTTCCCGTACCAAATTTCTCCGCACGATAACAGTGGAGCTGCCGGTATCTCTTAACACCGTAATCTTTTTGTCCGCAACTTTTCTAGGCAGCGTTGGCATTTCTTTCGTAACACCGGTTGGCTGTTTTGACATTACAGCACCAACAATAGGAATTTTCTCCCCATTTTTCAATTCTACGAATCCATCGGTGACGGCATTATTATCGGATTTCAGTGCTGCTTGCACACATGATACCTGGTGAGTTTGACTCGCTCCGTTTCGACATGCATCTGCTTTGTGCCCAGTCTGACCACACTTAAAACATTTTACAACCGTAGGGCTCGTAAAGATCGTTCTACAGTTTTTCGCGCGATGACCCACTCGGTTGCACAGAAAACATCGCGGAATGCTCTCTGGTGCACGCTTCTTTTCTTCGGGAGCCAATTTCTTCGAATCATCGGGACACTCCTTCTTTACCTTGGCCAAATTAGTGCCACCTTGCGCTTCCAAGAATTGATCAGCCAATTCAAGCATGTCTTCAAGTGAGTCAGCCTTCCTATCTTTTAAGTACAGTGACAGGCTTGGGTGGCAACTAGTAAGAAATTGTTCTCTAATTAGCAGCTCTCTAAGCTCATCGTACTCCTGCGCTGTCCCTGAAAGTTCAATCCATCTGTCGAAATAATGGCAAAGTCGGGCGGCATACTGCGTAGCCGTCTCCCCATCAGCTGGCTTTCCTGTCCTAAATCTGTCCCGGAATCCTTCCACGGTAAATCTAAATCGCTTCAGCAAAGCAGCTTTCACCTTTGCATAGTTGGCTGCATCGGTCGGCGTCAGCCTACCGTACACACTGAGCGCTTCACCACTCAAGCAAGTACTCAAAGCAGTTGCCCATTGATGTTCCGGCCAATTCTGGCTCTTCGCAATTGTCTCAAATCGGTGAAGGTACGCGTCAAGGTCGTCCTTCCTTTCATCAAACGCTACGAGCAGCTTGCTTGGGTTCAAGCGGAAGCCGTGATCTTCCCGTTCGCTGCTTTCAACTCTAGCTTGGACGGGAGTTTCGCTTCGCTGTTGCAAACGGAGCCGCTCGAGTTCCATCTCGTGCTGCCGCTGCCGTTCCCTTTCAGCCATCTCCGCTTCTCTTTCTTCTCTCGCCCTTTCGGCTGCCAACTTTTCTCTCTCCAGCTCCAACTTCAATTGCTGCTCTCTTTCTTCCTTCAGCTGTCACTCTTTTGCCTCTCTTTCTTCTTTCAGCTGTCGCTCCTTTGCTTCTCTTTCTTCTCTCAGCTGTCGCTCCTTTGCTTCTCTTTCTTCTCTCGCCCTTTCAGCGGCCAGCCTTTCTCTCTCCAACTCAGCTGCCTTTTCTTCTTTGGCCCTCTCTGCCGCCAACCTCTCTCTCTCCAACTCAGCTTCTTTTTCCGCTTTGGCTCTTTCGACCGCCAACCTCTCTCGTTCCAACTCAGCTGTTTTTTCTTCCTTGGCTCTCTCAGCTGCCAACCTTTCTCTCTCCACCGCCTCTTTCTCCTTCTGGCTTACCCATTTCCGTAGTTCGGCGCCGGAAAGACCCATCTTCTCACCAAGCGCAACTAACTTTTCGAGATCCATTGTGTCTCGCAACTCGCAAATAAAACCTTGCCGCGTGCAAAAAGTATCTGCCTAAATCAGTCTATCGGAACACTCCCCTGCCCTCGTTATCGAAAACACTGAACAACACACAAAATCGTTCCGATAGTACTATCAACAACTCGAGGCTCTTTCTCACTACTTTGGACACACTGTGCACCAAAAGGTCCTGTCGCGGACGCCAGATTAATTGTCACACATGTCCCGTTATTAGGGAGGCGATCGCCGGGCTAATTCCAAGAGCCGAAGTTTCGGCCCCCCGAACCGCACCACGAAAGCGTGGACAATTTAGAAGTGGTCCTTATTGGTGCGCCAGCAGACGCCGGCTGTGGCCCAAAGAACAAGTCAGAGCCGAGAGTTGATAACCAAAACAAATATTATATTCTCAAAATTGGCAGATCGAAAACAATACACGAGAATGCACACTCCACAATAGTTACATACAATACGTCACCAATCAATCAACACACTACACAGTACAATTAGCCACACTCGAACACCGGACACAGACAACAATACGCACTACAATGCAGTCGCATGCATTGAACAACCAAGACACCTAAAGACTAAAGAGATAGAAAACCTATTCCGTCCAAAGTCCTTGGAACAAAAGTCTGAATGATACTCTTCCGAGAATCACTCACTCAAAGTCCAGCGTTGTTGTCGTTCCGCTGCCCCCTGAAGTTTCTCTTCCAGGAAACCTCGCGTCTCCAATAGGCCACTCTTCAAACTTCAACTTCTTCGCCGAAACACGTCGGCTTCCCACACGCAGCTGTTGCCACGCGTCTTCGCTCGATAGCGGTAAACACACACTCTTGCCTGTAGCTCGAGTCGTCACCCCTCAGGTGGAAATCTTCATCTCCTGCTTCGTCACTACGGACGAAACCTTCGCCGACTACACGGTGGAATCCCTACGCGCTCTTGCGCCAGCTTCCGTCTTCTCCTGCTTTATCGTCTCGGCCGCTCGATTAAATACCTTCCGCGCCACCTTCCAGAACGTTCTCCTCATTTCGTCGGAGCGATGCGCAGCGAAGGCTGGGGAGAGGCACGAGACGGTTCGACTGCCCTCCCCGGAGGATGATTCAACTCGGTCTGACCCCGCCCCGTTCGTTCGTTCTAGAAAAATCGCGGGCTTGCTCGGCCGCTGTTGTGGGGTGAGGAGGTTCATCGCTTCGCCGCTTCCGAGAGGAGAGGCGTCGCGCGCCCGGGGAGCCCTGGATGCTTGTTTTCTTCTTTTTTTTCTTTTGACCTCGCGGCGTTTCTCCCACTCGTTGTCGCAAGAATTTGGCGGCGCGCTCATTTTTAGCGCTCGTTCTGTGACACCGTGCCAGTCATATTGGCAACAAGAAGCACAGCTATCCTTTGCTTGCACTTCTTGCCATTAATGCACGCGTCTTCTTTGAAAGTCACCGTCTTGTCGGGCAGAGCTCTGAAAAATAGAGCAGTTTCATCTGCATTGAACACGTCACGTGGTTCATATGCAGCGATGTGCTCCAGCGGCTTCACATTTCTCCACTCGGTGGTCACGATTTCGTCAACACTGGCCTTTTCGCCGCACACAACCCTGAAGACAAGTTCGTGTCTCTCTCGAAACCTCACAAACCACCCTTCTGATGTTTTGAACAATTCAATGTTCATCATTGCAGCGTACTTCTCACCTTGCGCCATGACGAGAGGTTCGCTCAAAGGCAGATGCGCGTTGCGACAGTCAGTAATCCACCGAAGCAAAGCTTCTTCGAGCTGGGGATGAGCTGCGGTTCACAACCGCTTTCTAGAGGCATGAAACTTCTTGCTTTTGAAGGCTTGTCGAATCTGTTGTTCATTTTTCACGTACGTTCCAAACGTGCTCCGCTTCACGTTGTACTTGGTCATAACCTGCTGTCACGATTCGCTGTTTTTCATTGCTTCCAAAATTTCCTCTTCAGTCGCCAAGTTCTTCGCGTCGTAGTTCTGCCACTTTTTCGGCGTTGCCATCACTGTAGCGCACGATGGTGGTGGCATGCAAATACGGTCACAATGGAAGAAAAAGAGAACTCCGCAAGAAGGGATGGTTCCGACACGACAATACAAGAGAAAATGGCGTCGGAGGCGCTGAGTGGAGATGAAAGAAGGCGCCAACGTTCGGTGACGCTGCGATCGCCTCCACTAGTCGATGATGATGGCGATGCCACTCAGGTTTCGATTTCACTCCAGTGGTGCCAGTGCTGCTTTATCACACTTTTGTGTAGCAGCAGCCGTCAGCATTCGTTCGAATTAAGCAGTGCGGAGCCGAATTCCGACGAAATAACGAAGGTTTGGTCCCAAAGATTAACATGCACTTTGGCCGGGACCAATAGAGCCGTCGGAATTATCTGAATTTCCGAATTAACAGGTGTCGAATTAACGAGCTTTTACTGTTTTTGTGATACCTAATCAAAAGTTGATTATTACCGTAATTACTCGAATCTAACACGCACCTTTTTTCCTGTTAAGCGACTTCATATATCGCATGCACGTTAGAATTCTGCCTATGTGTTTCCCATGGGCAGCACTTCGTACGTGTGCTGAGGAGTTCGTCATCTTGTAGTGCATTAGCATCGATGGCATGAAAGGGCCGACTCCAAAAACTTGAGTGCACTACGATGCCGCTTTTAAAAGAAAAGTCATCGTGTATGCAGAAACGGATGAAAATCGGGCCGCATCGCGGTCGTTCGGAGTTCCCAAAACGTGCGTGCGGGACTGGCAGAAACAAAAGCAGAAGATTGTCGACAGCAAACATTCACGCAAAGGCTTCAGTGGACCACAGCAGGGTCAGTTTACGCAAATCGAAGAGCTGCTCGGCGAGTATGTGATTGAGCAGTGAGCGGCACAGCGGCCCGTAACGACAGAACTGTTCCAAGTGCAGGCTACGCAGTTAGCCTTAGAAAAAGGGCTAATGCGGAGCCAGTTCCAAGTGAGCAAGTACTGGCTAACTAACTTTATGAAGAGGAAAGGCTTTTCCCTCCGAAGGTGAACGGGCATATGCGAAAAGTTTTGCAGAGGAATACGATGAAAAGCTTCACAGTTTTCAGAGGTTCGTCATAAACTTGCGGCAGAACAATGGTTACCTGCTTGGGCAAATTGGGAATGCCGATCAGACGCCTCTTTACTTCGACATGCCTGGCACCACAACCGTCGAGAAGAAGGGGGCGAAGCAAGTTCGCGTGCTGACATCGGTCCACGGTAAAACTACAGAGACGCCAATGCTCTGTTACACGTCAGACGGGCACAAGCTTCCCCCGTACCTCATATTTAAATGGAAGACGCTCTTGAAAGGAGTCGTTTTTTCGAGTGGTGTGATCGTGCGGGCCAGCGAGAAAAATGAGTGCGCGTTGCAATCGATGTCTTACTTTTTTTTTTCGTCGCGGAAATCGGATGCGGGTTACAGTCGAGGGCGCGATAGAATCGAGTAGATACGGTAATATCCCAATCACCAACACTTAATTTGATTGTCTGCTAGAACTTTTCCTTCATAAGAGATGCGGGTTGAAAAACGCGAGTTTTTTTTCAAAATTACCGATTTTTTATTTTTGCCTGTTTTGATAAGATTTGTACCTCTACAGTTATGAAAAAAATAATACGGGTCGAGACTTAACTAGAAACGCTTCAAAATTGCATCTAAAGAGCACAAGGTGCCGGTTAAAAAGTCGAAAGTGTGGAGTCTTCGAGCACCTTGCCACCGATAATACACCACCGCTCGCAATTTTTGATCGCCTGAGTCGAAGAGTCCAGCCTCACTCTTCAAATAACAATAACAACAGTTTCTCTCGCTGATGCAGCGCAAGAAATAATAAAAAAAAGCACGCTCCTGTGCCTTTTTCGAGCGCCGCGACTGGTTTATCACATGGTACGAATCGAAGACTGTCATTGGCCGCTGCGCGCCTGTATGTGCTGTGAAACCTATTTGCGGGGTCCATGTCTTGTCGAGCAGCGCAGCTGAAGAATGCTTTTCTCGTGTAATTATCTCCGTTATGAATGAAAAAAGGCATTACTCGCAAGTGAAAGCCGTTGTGTGGCGCGCTCTGTAGGAATAGGCTTTTAGCAGCTGGTCTGACTTGCGGCAGTTGTTGGCTTGCAAAAGCCAACGCATCAGTCACTCACACCCGTCAGCCGGAAAGTTCGTGATGCGGCAATGGACGACATCAGCGCCGATCTTGAGAGGTCAAAAGAGCTTGCAGTGAGAGAACTTAGCAGGGACGACATTGCCATTATGTACGACGGTATGGGGCACAAACATGGGTACAAAATGGCATGACACTGGACTTAGTTTGGATTTCACAGTCCTGTCGCACTTCTTCCTAGCTTGCAGTTGGCACAAGGCTCTGCCAGATGGAGAGGACGTTTGACAAACGTTTCATGGCCCTGTCTGTGAGCAAAATGTCTGTGAGGAGTCGACTCGAAAACGCCGAGGGACAAACTCATGGTGCTGGCGTATTGTAGTCACAGTGGCCGCTACAAGAAGGATTGTTCTTTTTGGTGTGCAAATTTCATCTGATTTAAAAATATCTTTTATAAATAAAAACTCAATTTTAACTTTAAAACTAGTTTTTTTTTTTTTCAAAACAGAAATTTTGTCAGTTTTTCCAAGTTGCCCCTCCTTTTTCGGGCATTAGTGCTCGGATCTGCATAAAATTTTGCCCAAATTTTTCCCAAAGTATGACAAATGCAATTATCTAGTTTAAATTTCAATATTTTATTGTATAATAAAAAATTGTATGTATACCTTTACTAAGGTAGGCGAAATGTGGACTCTTTACATATGTTATTTTTAACGCGTATTACATATTTTGTATGTGCTTTCTAATTAGTTATTTGCACTCTACACTTCATTTGAAACCTTATGAACTATTAATGGTTTACAGAACTTTAGGGATGAAAAGTGGGGCAAAAGGGTTAAGGTTTTCACTGTCATGTTGCAGAGCTAAAAGTGTGTAACTTACAAGAAAACTAATTATATATTTGAAATCAGCGTAAAAAATTCCATAAACAGCTCAAGTTTCATTGCTTTAGGGTGAATATTAAAGAAAAAGTGTCTTGGAGTAGCATCTCCCCTTAAGAAAATTAAAAAAGAAGAGCTCTGTTACCCCCCTGAGGTATCAATCTGAGAATAATCATAGTTAATTTCACAGTTCCAGCATCTTCTAGATGTTCTCCAGGCCTGAAATAAGAGAACCATGTGCACTATTCTGACATACCATCGTAACTAGAGAACCAGTGAACATAACTTCATGAAATTTTGTAGTAGTTCCAATGCATTTGCTATTAGTCTATCCTGAACATTTCATTGAGATATTTCAATAACACGTTAAAGAACCCCAGGTGGTCGAAATTTCCGGAGCTCTCCACTACGGCGTCTCTCATAATCATATGGTGGTTTTGGGACGTTAAACCCCACATATCAATCAGATATTTCAATAAGCAAAAAAGTTGGTATCTAATTAGCCTATCCTAAAAATTTGAGACATTTCAATAAACAAAAAAGTTAGTATCTGATGGTAGCCTCTCTCCTTAATGGAAACAGCGGAGATTCTTGTTTCTTTTATACTTCGTGCCTTTACGGCTCAATCACTATGAAGAGTGCACATGAGAAGTTTATGTATCAACTTTACAGGAGCATTATAGGTATGGACACACATTGTAGGCGTGAAATGAACCAATATAACTGTGCAAGATATTATGTACAGTGGAACACTGAATATACGAACTCTCAGGGCACCATGCGAAACCGTCGTATAAAACGAGCATCATATGATTAGAAAACTAAGAATATAGGCAGTGACACAGCCTTGCCCCCCTAAAAGACAGGTACAGACTGCCTGAATAAGCCCAGGGCAGAGCCTTGTAACTCTGCAAGCAAGGCAGATTAAATCATTCTCGCCAGTAGCAGCAAATGACAGCATTACTTAGTCGGAGGAGGTGCGAGTGAATCTTAAGTCTCGAGCTTAAAAAAAAAAAAATAGAATGCAAAGTGCATTTTTCTACCGATGAACGAAGTTCTAAAATCACCTACATGCGAAACAAAAACTTATTGCCAACAGCCTCGCGTCAGAAGAGTCTTACACAGTGTCAGCGCTATCACATAATGGCGAAGGACAACGAGTTTGCATGGAGTGCCTTCGTAAGTCACTCAGCTGTGCGCGATGTAATTAGTTGCTTTGTGAAGTGCAACGAGTGGTGCCCGCTCTCTATATGAATGTTAACATGAAGTGAAACTAATTTTGCATGATGAAAATAGATGTGTTGCACCCTTATGCGTGTGCAAGCCTGAGAATGTGAGAGGCACAAAGGCAGAAGAAGATCAGCAGTATGTCGACCCGGAACAGTGTCCACGGACCAAAAACATGAAAATATCAGCTCTTTGACCGGCTGAAGCTACCATATTTACTCGAAAGTAGGTCGGGCGCAAATATAGGTCATCCTTTACTTATAGTGTTCTACGAGAGAAAATAAAAATCAAATATAGGTTGACCAATGTTTTTCCTTTTTTTTCAGTTTAGAAAGAGACAAAGTAATTGAAATGTAGCACACCTTTGTTTATACAACCTAGCGCCCTAATCACTGCCGGGGCCGCCATCTTGTCAGATGTGCAAGATGATGTCGTCATCGAATTTTTTGCAAGCAACCGCGACTTCCCTATAACGACGTCCTTGGTGCCACTGCTACTGAAGCAAGACTGATAGTCGGGCTAGTTGGTGATACATTATGGGCGGTAACAGTGCACAAACTCACGGGACGAAGAGAAGGAACACAAACAAGGCTCTGGGCTGCGATTCAGAAGTAGTGCAGGCACCAGGCCAAACAAAGCTTCTATGAACAGGTGTGTCGCCTTCAGGTAGCCGGCTTCCCGATGCCTTTTATAACTTCTGTTTACAAAGGTCTGATACCTCAGATCAAGAAGGGAAAAAATAGTGTTAAAAAACAAGAGAGCTTAAAAAAATGTGCCACCATGCCCTACAAGCATAGAATAGCCCATGGACTACAATATGTGGCATCACAATATGATCTACAGGTACTATTCTCAGCAAGAAACAAATTAGAAAAATTGTGCCCTATGGTGAATAAAAGCATGATGAAAGAGCTCCAGCCAAAATAAAGTCGGTGTAAAACACAGGGATGCTTCACTACTCTGTGTGCTATGGGTAGTGTAGAAATTCCCTAATGGGGGGACACGGGTCTTATAAGACCGAAAATCGCAAAAAAATGAACTTTTTGAAGCTGACATTTTCGGAATCTGTACCTATTTATGCACTTACATGAGAAATTTATAGCTTCTTGCCTCATTATTTCTGGTGCAAAATCAACTTATAACACCCCTATGAGATGAATGTGAGCACAAATAGACACTACAATCGTGCTTTTTCCGTGCCGAAGCGTTGCCACTACACACAAGCTATCGTGGTCATCTTGGTCTCGTTTGGAAGGGTCGTTTTTCATCTTCAATTTCCCGCCACCGCTGGTTCGTTTTTCTCATTGGTTTTTTTGCGAGAACGCGTGATCGAGAAGCACCAGCGTGCGATTCTATTGGCTGCTTGAGGCACGTGACAAAACCTAGGCATCCGATTGGCCAAGTGGCGTTTCCGGTGTCTGCTTTACTATCGTGACGCGCATGGAGATGGACCATTTTGTAATGGTGCTGTCGGCTACCTGCTGCAGTAAAGAAGTCTCGCGCCACACTAATTAATGAAGCGGGTGTGGCGATCGCTCGTTCGCTTTGAACTTCAGAAAGAGACCTGCTATGGCTCAGGACGAGGATAACGAACTCGCAGCGGTCAACAGCAGTCACCGAGTCACCAGTGTAGGCCTAGCTCAGGTACGAGCCGGTCGGTTGCCGACGACATCACTGAAAGCGGCCGTGTTTTGCAGCCTCATCAGTTTAGAGGAAGGCAAATGAAAAGCAGAAGTGAAGCTATGAGAGATATAAATTTTTACAGCGACGGAACGAAGCACAGTCTTATCGCTAAGCTCGCCGATGCCGCGGTCCCCCGCGCCTGACGGAACAGCTCGCTTGTGTGTGAACTGCATGACGGGTCGTCAGAGTGGAGTACACTGTGCATCGACGAACAACAGAAAATGAATCTGTTTGCGGTGAATGTGCTTGTCGCCTGCGCAATGGAGGCTACTGGCAACACGCAGACTGCTTTTAACGACCTGTTTGCAACGATGTTGGGGTCTCCACTCGAAAATGCGGCAGTCTTACGTGAAAAGAAAACTATCACGATCGGCCCTAAAGCAGCCTCGAAATCGAATGCACAAATTTGGTTCGTGACGTTTACGTGTAACTCATTCTAGACAAGCCGAAAAACATCGTGTCATTCGGCAGATCGCAGATGACGCGTGCACATTTGTCACACATCGGCGTCAGTACCGTCACCGAACAGATAAGCGGCCTGGTCGTCAGACGAGCACACAGTGACAACTTGCAGCAGGACTTGAAGAAACGACATGCTCATGCAAACAATCTGTCCCATTACATGCCCGGTGCATATCAACTGACTACAAGTATGTGTGTCACGATTTTATTTTGTCTCGAATCTGAAAAATGAAGTTTTAACAGTATTTTTCTTGGAACACAGATCGACTTTCCTGAACACTTTCCTTGTTTGCTTGTTCTGTGAAACTTGACCTAGGACAGCTAGAGCTGTAATTATTTCGGCACAATGTAGCTACATGTGCACAAAAAAGAACTCTGAGAGCCGGTTTTTAATGTGTGCCTCCAATTTATCTATTTGGATATAACATTTTTTGTTCTTGGTTCCATACAATGAACTTCATTGTGCTGTAATCCGAGAAGTACTTGTTGAATTTTTTATCAGCTTGCAGCGTTGCACTCCTTAGGCTTTCTAGTATCCATATATATGTTAATGACTTTGTAACTTAGAGTACATACATCTTTACAGTTGAAAGTGTTAGAGTGTTAGAATTCTTTTTTTTTCTTTATTTTTTCAAAATGTCGATTTTGTACATCCTGCATGGCGATTCCTGCAATATATCAGAAACTATTACAGATAGCAGAATTATTTTTGTAGCATGAAACTGTATGTTTGAAGCACACAACATAAGAAGCAGACTTTAATTTGTCTTGGTGCAAGTTTTTAAAATTAGTTTTTTGTGTGACCACAACATGGCCACATTCAGAGCTATGAAGTTTAGTGTACTGTAATGTAAGAAATAATGACCCATTCAAAAAGTGCTTCCTATGTTGTATGTCTTATGCTTTCTACTGTTAATTCCTGTCATTTGTAAACTTTTGTCTGGTGGCTATTTTTCTATTGTGGTAAGACCAATAGATATTGTTATCTTGATTATTGAATGAACTAATGATGCTACAGAAAAAATACCCAGATTTTTAGAGTCAGGAGAACAAACCAAGTAAGCATGCCAATTCTCATCACATTCGGTTAAAAAAGATGAGATATCCATAGACCCATGTCCCCCCTTATCATGTAAAAAAGTGTGTATCAGGTGTCTCTATGTACGGCTAAAAGAACACTTCGGAACCTTCAAGGCCTGCACATATGCGAATCTGCCTTTGCACTGCCACATGTGTGGGTGCACGCCTTTGTTCAATAAACCAACAGCACTCTTCGAACATAGTGATCAGGTGACAAGAAAACTTGTGGAAGCATTCTACATCAAAAGAGAAGGGGAGTCCTGCGTTAGTCAAACATCGATATCTTAACATGAAAAAGAAGAAATCCTTATCAGCAGCATGTTTGTTTGAATTTATCTTTGTCGCGCCTGTGCAGTTACCTGCAGCATAAAATTGTTAATGACGTCGACACAGTCCCTCGCTGGCCCCTCTGAGCATGTTCTGTATGTTATATGTGTTCAGATAATTTGTATATTTCAATAAATCTTCAGTTGAGAGCAGTGCTCGTTTGTGTCCCTTCTCTTCACCCCGAGAGTTTGTGCGCTGTTACCGCCCATAAAGTCCCCGCTACTGATTGCTGGGCCCCGAAAGGTACGAAGCCAACATTTGCACGCAAACAGACGGTCCCACTGTTTTCTGCAACCCCTAGTCGGCTCATTCACCCAGAACTCGCACCGCATGGCACAATTGCTCGAGTCCTCAGTAAAAAGTATCACTTAGCACTTTAAGAGCTCTGTTGACAAGACATCATCGCAACCGCACACAACCAAATGGTGGTGGTCGTAATTAGAAGAAGGCGCCTAATTTCTGCAGCCCGGTAGGGAGCACGGTGCAGCGCCTATAGCAAATGCGACCTCCCCCCCCCCCCCCCATCACACCGATTGTACCATGAACAAAGCACGAGGCGGCGAGGCCTCCGGCTGATACCTAAAAAAATAGTAGATTTCATCGCAAACACGGTGGAGCGGCTGCATTTCGCAGGGGCGGTACACGATTATTGCATGAATAACTTTTTTGTAAATTTTTTAGGTAGTCGGAAAGGAGAACGGGGCTATTTTTTTCAGATTTTACGGTATATAACATGCGTATACAGCAGGAACCGCTTAAAGAACAGCTGGCATGGCAGTTGACCGCCATAACCTTGGCGTTATTAGTTGGTTTAATGGTGAATACAAGTCGAAATTCTTTGGTCACGAATATAGATCGATAGCTGGTTATGAACAACATTTTTGAAAAAAAAAGTAGACCTATATTTGAATAAATACAATACTCTGTGTGACTAGATCTTGACTAGGTAACGACCCCGGATACGCATACACACAATTAAAGCGTATGTAGAAGCGCATTATCTTCCAGAATGAATTTTACATTATAAAAAGTCTCCGTCTCTACTTTTCCAATCGTCAACCAAGGGGAAAGCAAGTTGATATTGTTCACTCGTGATCATTTGGTTGACATTTCATTCGAGGAGGGGGTGCTTTTTCTTTCGGACAGAATCTGAAAGTCATTGCAAGATGCGGGATCGGTGTAAAACTGTTTCGTATAATTGAGGTTTTCAATAGATTATTTCTATGGGGATTTGGCAAGGACCAAACTGATTCATCGTAAAATGCGGGTTGTCGCGAAAGTGGGGGACACATAATTGATGTTCTACTATATATAAATAATTTATCAGGTTAAAAACAGCATATGTATTTAGTGGGTTATGAGAAATGCAGGGGCAGAAGTTCGCTATAATTTTCTTGGAGATTTGTTATCTCCTCGGCCTAATGCAAGACAAAAAGTGTTTCCTTGTTTTTTTGTTTTTCTTTTTTTTCCAGTTCTGATCAGCATTTTGCACAATGAGTGAGAACATTATCCGTGACCTCGCGCGCAGAGGCTCGGAACCATGCTGCCACCAATGCTTTGCTTTGTTTAAAACTGAATTGCACATGCCACACGTTTACATCCAGGCCATGCAAATATTTTCAAAAGCACCAGACATCGTGAACATGCAGAATGTTCGCTTTTGAAGATTTTTTTATGGCTGCCATTTACGACGAGCAAATTTCGACATGTTAACCTAACATAACCATGCATTTAAAGGCAGCGGCCCTTCCTTTTAAAAACTGGGACCATAGAAAATAGCAATGCACAAATTTCAGCCAACTGATTGTAGACACACGCAGCGCTACAACGCAGAAAGATCTTGCCGGCACAACCTTCTTCCCAATGAGCACCTGCTCTGGGGAAGGGGATGGTGAACTAGCTGTCCGCAGTAACGTCACACTGTCTCTATTGGCATAAGTCTATTGAATGTCCTCAAGTTGATAGCACCATTCCCAAACCCAGAGTCTTAGAATAGCATCTGTAGTGTCCAAAAACACATCGTTTGAAACCCAAGCCAGTGGATATGCAACCAAAACCATTACAAACTAGTCGAGCTAACCTTTTAGAGGTGACAAGCCGTGGTGACCGATGATGTTTGTGATGGTGGTGCTTCTCCCGCAACGGTGACCGGGAGGTGTCTCTGCCATGCCGATGGTGGCGATGACGGTGCTTGGTGGGGGAACGTGACCGGTGGCGGGACTTGGACGAGGACTTGTGCGACCTGTGGCGTGGGGAAACCATTTCTGCGGATGGGGCCCTGTCACTGCTTCGCTCCCTCGAGGAGTTTGCCAAAGGTGAAGCAGGAAGCGAGTCGGTGGGAGCTCGTGAAAGGTCGGCAAGCCTGCAGGTTGCACAAGGCATGCTCATGAGGGACTTCTATATGCTTTACGAGCAAATGTACAGTAGACTCTCGTTAAAGGAAAATTGAAGTGACCGTGAATGTTCCATTTAACAGCAGCTCCGTTTACTGAGAGAAGTGCAGGGGCGTCGAATCCAAGTACGACACCAATCTTATCAGAGGCAGTTGTTCCACTTAGGCAGTAGTTCTGTTAAACATATTTCCATTTACTGAGAGCGAACTAAGTACCAAGAGTGCTATACACACAATTTAATTAACTTAAACCTCGATATAACGAACGCCAATATAACAAAATATCGGTTACAACAAAGTAAATAAAATAGTCTTGCATTAGATATTGTGTTGAGAATAAACCTTTATAACAAATTTTCGGATTATATCGAACCTATTTTCATGTAAGAGGCAACTTTGCTATAATATGTAACTTCATTATAATGAGGTATGACTTACGAGGATGCCGCACTGATCAAATTATAATTCAGACAAAATAGCCACTTAGGCATAATAAGCTTTTGAAGCAGGAGGCAATATGAAGCGAGAGACAATATGTAATGCCCAAATATGATGCAGTTATGGAGAGTATGCCATACATAATGGCTGCAAAGTTGCTAGAGGCAAATGACAGCCTACCGTATATACTCGTGTAAGGGCCGCACTTTTTTTTCGAAAATTTTGCTAGGTGCGGCCCTTACACGAATCAGGCCGATTTAGTACAGGCAGTACAGGCCAAAGGTCTGTACTGTTTATGCAACAGTAGCAGAGTGCAAGAGTCACAAATGACATGCCAGAAATGTTTTTATTCGGATTCCATTTCGCTGTCCTCGTTCTCGGAGGAGCTCGCCTCGGCGTCCGCGTCTTCCCAGAGACGGTCATCTTCGGTGCCGTTCATGGAGTTCGAAATTCCCGTTACCTTGAAGCTTTTAGCAACTACTTCTACTGACATGGCACGCCACGCATTCAAAATCCATTCACACACCTGTTGGAGCGACGCCCGCTTCAGCCGTCCTGTAGGGGTCTTCTCGTGGACGCCTCCAGCCATCCATTCAGAGTAACATCGGCGAAATTCCACTTTGAATGGTCTGTTGACGCATACGTCGAGCGGCTGCAGCACACTCGTCAGGCCACCGGGAATGACGGCCAAGTCCGTACGAGTTGCGGCAACTCGGTTCTTGACGCGGTCGGTCAAGTGGCCCCTAAAGCTGTCCAAAACAAGGAGGGCTTTCCGTTGTAACAGCCCTCCAGGTCTGTTTGCCCAGACGGTCTTAATCCAGTCAACGACCAGTTCCTCGGACATCCAGCCCTTCTCTTGCGCACGTACGACGATTCCCTGAGGGAACTTCTCTTTTGGGAGAGTCTTCCTTTTAAATACGACGTACGGCGGAAGCCTCCTGCCGTCTGCCGTGATGCACAACATCACAGTGCACCTTTGGCGTTCTGCACCAGTCGTGCGCACAGACACACTTTTCGCACCTTTTAAATCCACTGTGGTGCTTTCCGGTGCATCGAACCACACAGGTGTCTGGTCCGCATTCCCAATTTGGGACAGGTCGTATTCATGCTCCCTCCTGAGAGCATTCACGAAGCGATGAAACTTAATGACGTGGTCTTCGTACTCGCGCGGCAGTTTTTGGCAAATCGTCGTTCGGCGCCGAATAGAAAGCTGGTTACGGTTCATAAACCGCGTAGCCCAGCCCCGACTTGCCTTGAATTGTGCCGGGGGTATTTCCATGTGGCGAGCGATGCTGAGGGCTTTGACGCGTATCATGTCAGTCGATACGGCGTAGCCGTCCCTTCGTGTGTCGACGACGTAGTTGACGAGCTCGCTTTCGAGTTGCGGGTACTTGCACTTTTTCCCGCGAAACGCCTTTCGGCTCCTGTTAGTAGCGGCGAGGGCATCTTTCTGATTCATCCAGTAACGCACGCGCTTCTCATCGACGTCGTACTTTCGTCCAGCTTCCCGCTTCCCGTGCTCCTCGGCATAGTCAATCACTTGCAGCTTAAATGCTGCAGTGAATGATCTCAGATGCCGGCCCATCGTCCGTCACGTGCGCTGGCTTCTGCAGGGTTCACTACAACCAACAAAGTGACACCGACGACACCGATCTGAAGTCGCGCTGCCAACGTATCGACACGATGCTAGGAACGATGCCAACAAAGAGGCCGCACAAGGCAAATATGGCGGCGCGCTGTCAACAGCGTGGTCGGCGCGTCGGCGGAAGTAGAATAAAAGCGGAAAAGCGTGCAGCGCCATCTGGCTGTAAATGAACTAAGTACACTTTTCTGGCGGGACATTTTGAACTTTTGTTTTTTTTTTTTCGAAATATCCGCTTTCAAAGTTGGGGTGCGGCCCTTACACGAGGGCGGCCCTTACACGAGTATATACGGTATTGTCATAATGTTGTGACAGGGTCGAACGACCCAACTCAAGCACTTGAGGTTCATCAAAAATCGTTCTCACTCTATGCTTTTTCAATAGAAGTGCACAAACCCTTGGCTGCCCGAAATCCTTCTCCCTCGCTCCATCTGTTCCGGTTTCAAGTAAAATCAAAGCTAAAGAAGCTTGCTTGCTTACTCTTTCAAAGAGAGATGTGATTCGGAAAAAAAAAAATTCTTTAACCACTAGCCTAAAGCAAATAATTTTTTGCTGTTTACATAAGTTTTATGCAGATTTCAAATACGGAATCAGTTTTATATTAGGTTGAATCGTTTTAGTTTAGTTTAGTTTTTACCATGAAAATTTGTTAAATTCAGCTTTTCTTTATTAATAATTATGAGTCAATAATGTCTCACATTACTGCATATTAAGAGTAAATAGTAAATAACCATCAAGAAAGGTATGTATAGTACATTTAAATGACCATAAAAAACTATATTATGAGAATCATTAAATGTCAGCCCATAATGATTGCTTGCATTAGTTCGTAATAACTATATTTGCATAGTATCATGCTTTAAAAGAGATAATTGCACTCTTGACATGTGAAGAACTACCGTATTTATTCGCATAATCCTCGCACTTTTTTTGCTGAAAAACCGATGCAAAGTTGGAGGGTGCGAGAATTACGAGGGGAAAACTTTTTTTGAATACGTACATAGCGAAAAAGAGAACGAAGTGGCCACGAATCGGGATTCTCACACCAGCAACTAACAGCAAGCTTTAAGAAGTACTAATTAAAACTTACCTCAACAATAAAAGGAGAGGTTCAACACAAGACAAGATTTATTTGAGACACAAAAAGTGGAAGCAAATAGTCGAGAACTAGAATACCATTCGCAAAGCTTGTGAACGTTGCGGGCGTAGCGGTAGTGTTCGTCGCTCAACAGGAGCCCTCAAAAGGTAAGCGTAGGACGTCAGTATTGGGCTGATGGCCATTTAACAGAATCGTCCGCAGTTTCCTTCTGTATAAATAAAGTTTACCATCAATCCAAGTTTTAGGCACACGGTAGGACCAAGTGTCTTGGTGGCTTGCAGCTGCAGTCACCAGTAGCGAACACAAAACTCGTAGACTCCGAAGGGCCTACTGGCAGCCCTGTTGCCGTAGTTTAGTGCATGATCTATCACTTTCAACTTGAAAGCAGCCGTGTAGCTTCAGTATTGCCTCGAAACATGACAAGATTACCGACACAACATACAAAACACACCGCAATGCGCACTGGCCACTTCGGCTAGGCTTAAATCGAATTGAATCTCTGTGCCATAGTACGCTTGATGGTTAAGAGATGGCGCGTGCCATCATCATCAGTGGCTGGAACGAGCACACGACATTACTGCGACAGTTTTCGGGGGTGCGATAATTACTCGAGGAAAAAAAGAAATCGTATTTTTGTTGGGCGATGTGGGAGGTGCGAGAATTATGCGAGTGCGAGGATTACGCGAGTAAATACGGTATGTGGCAAAAGTCTTATCTTCATCTGACCATAAGAAGTACTAAAAATATGACATGTAAACTCAAGAAGTTACCCAAAATTGCATCTAAAAAAAAAAACACGCATATTAAACAGAACTCAAAGCTCATCTGTGTAGCAATGATATACTTCTTAATCTAATTTCCTGTACCATGAGAGCTTGCAAATCATGGTTATATTGAGCACATGGCTTTAGTGAACTCCTCATGCGAAATGCAAAGGCAAGCAGCCAGGGAACAATTTCCGGGGGAGCCTAGACAATGAGCCCTTTTTAGTTTTTTTTATAGCCCCTTTGTGCTTTTTAGAAGCGACTTTAGCCTCCTTCGAGCTTAATTTAAACCTTGATTTTTTTTTGTCATGAAAGTAGAGATACTAAACTTGTGGAAGCAATCAGAAACAAAAATTAAATTTTGGAAGAAAACTTGCTTCTTTCTAAGTCGTATCTCCCCTAAAGAGTGGCGCATATTGCAGTGAGAAAGCATACGCAGTCGACGTGCGATTTCCCAGACCCTCAAGGCGAACATGTCCAGAAAACAGGGCAGTCCGGACGAAAGAATGAAAGCGAAAATGCACCTTTTTAGTAGGTATTTTTTGCTGACGAAGAGGGTCACGGCCGGAATACAAGATTTTAATTGCAATTTAGCGAATGCATTGTTTGAATGGCAATGAAAAGAGCAGTTTATATTAAGAACAAAACAAAAAAAAGGAGAAAAAAATCTAATGTGACCGGCACTACCGCGTTTGTAAACACTTTGGCACAAAAAAAGTAGCTTCTTTTCGTTTGCACGGTATTTCACTTGCCCGCGATTACGCCAGCCTTACTTTCAACTAATACCACCCTGTTGCTGTACACCTATGACAGTGTCATCATTGCTTGTGTCAACTTCAAGCTCGTTGGCTGTGTAAGCGCTGCCTGTTCAATCCCGGTGTCTGAGTCATCGGAATCCTCCGTAACTTGAGGAATTATTTCATTATTGGTCAATTCCGCACACAGCTCAAGGCCTTTGTCCGCATCGATGAAGCGTTTAAAGGTTATCCCTGCTGAAATTGAAAACCGGCAGCGTGCAGATTGTCGAAGGCAACATCCATGGGTGGAAAAGTTAATCACACATGCTTTCCACTTTGGGTGAGACGGCCAGTCTCGGCATTCAGTAGAAGCTCGTGTGGTGAAAACAGTTTTGGAGGGTCTGTTATATAACCACCTTCCACGAGTTCCAACGGCAGACCTTAGGTCAGCAGCATAGCTTTTGCCACTGTCGGAGCACAACACCATGCGGCTGTGGCCAGAACTTTGACTAAGCTACGGCTGGCAAGGGATCGGCGTGTGATACATTGCGGCTATGGCAGCCATGGCCATAGCCACACCTTCGATGCGTGTATGGTGGGTTCGAGGCTACAAAAACAATAAAAGGAACGGTGTCGATAGTGACTTAGAGTCTGCGGTTAGCGGTAAAAAGTCCAGAAAATCAGATGGCGAAAGCTATAAACATCCGCAATTTTGGACACTGACTCTATGGGGAACTTGACAGTGCCACAGATGGAGTCCAGGAAATCAGGCATGTCTAGAATTTCGGGCATCCGAGAAATCGGACGCCAACTGTAGTATATATGAAGAATCTTTCCAGCAGTGCCTGACAACAGAATTCAAAGGGTTAGACAGTGTGCCTCTAAATGTCTCGCACAATTACTGCATGAATCTTTTCAGACACCACAACTTAATTTTCCTTAAGTGCAGCTGAAAAGACGCCGATGGAGAGAGCATTCCGACCTGTTTGATGGTTCCTTCGGTGTAGAAGTAGCACTAGAACCCTTGGAGCTCTCGCGTTGATGTCTAGCTTGTGTCGCCGAGACGAAGCCCCCGGCACCAGCATCTTGTGAATCTTTGATCATGCTGAGGAATTTGGCAAGGCGCTTCTTTCGTTCCAGCTGTAGCTGCCGAGCAGGGGAGAGCCGGTCCTCTGACGACGCACCGTCTGAAAATGGAGGAACACAGCTACATTGCTGGCATGAGGTTTCACTATAGAAAGAAGCCAAATAAAGACCTAGCATTGCTACAGGTATCGGAGGGCCGCAAGGCGCATGAATGGATTTGGATGTGGTCTTGCGAACAAGTTCGAACCTCAAGCAATACTTGCAACAGCAAAATTTTGTGAAGGTTCTTTTGCAAACTTTAGATCTTGTAATTGTTGCTTTTTTCCGTAATTTTTGTCATCATGCAAATCGGGTCAGAACTTGAAAACAAATGCAGTGCAACTTCGATAAATATACGGAAGGCCCAGGCGAGTGCCATCTATTGATCTCCTGTATTTGTCGAAGTCGTGCTGCATTTGAGCATGGACCAGCTCACCCCAGCCAAGCTATTATTGGTTAGAATTCAGATCGCAAATACATAACTTCATTCTATATGTAGATTTCTTATAGTTCTAACCATTTTACTGATGTAAAACTACGTTCATTCCTATAACAATTACCAGCACCACAACTACCAAAAAAGGACGGTAAGAAGAAGAAACAAGCATCTTGCTTCTCCTTCACCAACTCGCTGAAATCTTGTTGCTATTATTGGTTTCCAACAAGACGTGTTGTTAAAGAGCTCTAACTCGAACTCCACCGATTCCTACCAAAATGCTCATCCTTGGCGACCTTCTCCACCGCTTTCGCAGGCTCCTCGACGGGTGCAGCAACGGACGGTGCAGCCGGTGCAGCCGGTGCAGCAGAGGCTGCGACTTCAGTCGGTTCCTCGGAGTCCGATTCGGAAGCATTAAGTGGCAACCGCTTTTTGTCCTTTCCTTCCGAATCCTTCAGCTTGAGTGAGAAACTCACAGGACCTGTGTGGAAGCATTTAAGCACACAAGAATGTTGCAAAATGAGCTGGCAGCAACGCTTTAACTGTGCAACACAAACATACTAGTATAAGCATAAGCAGGGACCAACAATATGAATTTGCATCAAGCCAATAAATGAATGAGTAAGGCCATGGCTTGTGGTTGTTTTTAACTGAAGTGAAATTACCAAAAACTAGAGAAGAGTGAGAGTGCATGGAATTAATATGCTGCCAATGGGAACTGAGAGAAAAAAACATTCTCATTTTGAAAAGAGAGACGCTAAAACCGCAACCTGCTCATTGTGCACGTGATGCTCTACATTCAAACCTAGATATAACAAACTCATATATAACAAACTACCTGTTATTACGAAGTAAATGAAAAATTGGCTTGCAATAGCTGTGGTGTTAAAAATACATCTTTATAACAAGTTTTCGAATATAACTAAGTCATTTTCGTGTATGATGCAACTTTAGTAGGTATCTACTACAAGGCCTGTGTGTGCTAGTACCATACAGTGCTGTAGTGCAATGCACTAGAATGTAGCATTCGGGCAACACTTAAGGGGAGACGCGGGTCGAAAAGCCGCGGTTTTCCGGAAAATTTTCGCTTTTTTTTTTCCGGCTGTATTGGCATCCTTGGACTATAATCTATTACTTCTGAAAATATCAAGCTGAAATTCGCACGAGAAATTATCAAAAAATGCTTCCAAGTGGGCAGCGGTGACGCGAGAAATGCGCGAAAGTCGCGAAAAACGGCGAAGTTCGCGTCGTCCTCTCGTGAAAACGACGCGTTGGCCGCCATTTGCAATCGTGCACGCATGCTGCGAAGGCCGTATCCTTCATAATCCACTAGTAGCCAGTCTCGTGCTTTCACGCAGAATAAACAAAAAACGAGAAAAACAACGTGTACGTCACGCGTTTTGAATATCGCGGCACACAGCTCGAGGCCGCCATTGGACGGCGGTGCGCTCCATGCTCCTTCCCCTCCTATCTCTCCGGCAAAAGAGCGAAGCCTCGGACGTCGCGATCGAGTTTTTCTGCGTTTCTCTGCATTTTTGCGTCATGGCAAGCCCGAAGAAGTGCAGTTCAGATAATCGAAAGTTCAGAACTCGCCACAAGTATCGAGGGAAACGGCGTCGAACGCTTCGCAAAGCGACAGCGAACGACGATGTCGCCCCCGACCAACGCCCCGACGCTCCGACTTCGGATAGGCCTAACACCGTCACCGAACCCTGCGACAGTGGTTGTGAAATAGCCGCTGCCGTGGAATTCGTCAGTGCATCCCAAAGGAAGATTGGATTCTTCGAGAGTGAACGTAGACCGGTAGATGCTGCTACTGCGAACATGCTGCTTTGCGAAATCGATGCACTGACGGCACTTGTGGCGGGTGCGCAATGCCCAACCTGCCGCGAACGGAAGCTCGGCGTGCGAGAGGCAGCTGGAAAGCGCAAAGGACTTTCGGCATTCCTCGAACTGTGCTGTCAAAATTCTGATTGCCCTGAATCTGCACTTTCGTTCACGCACACGACGAGACGTACTGCTTCGGCCGGGGACCAAGGAACGAGCGCTCGTTTTGACAGTGGCAGCTCGCGTGACAGCTTTGCTGTAAACGAGAAGGCAGTTCTGGCAGCACGCGCTATAGGCGCAGGCCACGACCAACTTTCACGATTTTGTGCGATTCTCGGTCTTCCGAGCCCGATGCATCACAAGACATTCAACGGCATTTGCAAGAAGCTCCATGGTGCGGCGATGACGGCAGTGAGCAAAAACTTGCACCAGGCACGAAACATCACGAAGGACGCAGTCGGCGGCAGAGATGTGCCAGTCATGTTTGATGGCACCTGGCAGAAAAGAGGTCATAAAAGCCACAGTGGAGTGGGCACAGTCGTGTCCCTGGACATGGGGCTCTGCCTCGATTTTGAAGTTCTTTCGAACTACTGCCATGCTTGCAGTATACACAGGGACCTTGGGGAGGATGAGATATGGCGAGCTTTTCATCTTCCAGTTTGCCAAAAAAACACTGACTGCTCATCCCATGCAATGGAACCTGCGGCAGCTGTCAATATATGGCAGAGGACCTTGTCTTATGAAACTCCACTGCGATTCACCAGCTTCCTAAGTGATGGTGACAGCAAGGCCTACACTGCAGTCTGCGAGGCAAATGTATACTGTGACACCCCCATTGACAAAGAAGAGTGCACGAACCACGTTGCAAAGCGCTTGGGAACTGCCCTACGGAAATTGGCAACGCCACTGCCACGAGGCGAAAAACTGAAAGATGCGACAATAATAAAACTACAAACATATTACAAGATCGCCATCACGAGCAACAAGGACAGTGTCCGAAATATGTACACTGCCATATGGGCATCGTATTTTCATTGCTGCTCCAGTGATGGTGCCAGTAGCCACAACTTTTGCCCCGCGGGACCAAATTCGTGGTGCAAGCACAAGGGTGCGGAAGCACTGGGGGAGCCTGCACCACGCCACACCCCACTGTTGACGAAGGCTCAAGGATTGGCAATTATGCCTATCTACAAGCGCCTTACAGAGGAGAAACTCCTTATTCGGTGCCTTCATGGCAAGACACAGAATGCAGCCGAATCGCTGAACAGCAAGATATGGCTGCTATGTCCAAAAACAAAGTTCGCCTCCAGAACAACTGTGGAGACAGCCACCGCTCTTGCTGTACTCTGGTACAACAAAGGCCACAGGGGCTTTGAAGAAGTGCTCGAAGGCATTGGAATTCTCCCCTCACAAGATCTGGCCACACATGGTGACCACTGTGACGTCATGCGCATCAGGAAGATGAACCTGAAGCAAACTGCAGAAGCGAGGGCACACCGTCGCAACACAGCGAAGAGAGCTCGTGTTGAGGACACTGACCGCAAGAGCCGTGAAGGACCAAGCTATGGTGCAGGGGACTTCTAGACACTTGCAGTGCATTCAAGGCAAGGTACTTTTCATTGTGCCCCAATTTGATGCAAAAAGAATGATTTCCTAATAAATGCCAACTTTGCGAACTTTCAAACTTGTTTTTCTCATTTTCATTTTTTCTGACAGTTTCACGTTTTCCGGGCAGCCTTTTAGAAACTTATATTCATTGTATAGTAACGAAACTTGGCACACATATTCTTCAACACATGCAGAATGCAAATATCTACTCTAAATTGCAATGCCTACCAGCATTAGTTGTGAAAATATTAGCTTATTGTTTCAAGGGAGATTGAAAATAATAAGTCATTCAATACAATTTTTTTATTCTTGGTTCCAATATTTCTGTGACATATCTATATAGATATTTGCACTTTTAAATCTACCAAGAGTCAAATAAGATCAGACACAGTGCTTTTACTGAAAGTTTAGCACATAAAAGAGTGCCCGCAAAAAATGTAACTTTTTGCTATTGTTTATGGCATAACTCAATAATTATAGCAGCTACACAAAAAATGATTGCATATTTGAAATCTGCATGAAAAACTATACTAATAACAAACTTTTCAAGTCTCTATTACTAGAAATAAAAAAAAAAACTTTTTCGAGGAGCGTCTCCCCTTAAGGGGCATTCACACTAAGGAAGTGAAGCAAAAACGAAAGGGCTAGAGTAGCCGGAAAACTCCCGACTGCGTGTGTCAAAGATGTTCACATTCGTTCTGCCCTTTCCCACCGCCACTGCCGTCGCTACCTTGAGAGTTGATTCGATTTTGCCAGTTTCTGAGGTTTCTAATTTGATTTTGCCGGTTTCTGAGTACTAAGTTCTAGTCATTCTCGCAAAATCCTGAGAAAAAACAGCTCTCACCTTTTCAAACGTTGTTTTGGGAGATACACCACCAGAAACGACACGAGCGATTGCACCGGCAGGGGCGGTGACAGATTCAATTGGCTGTACACCTAAGTGAGACACTTTGGGGCATGACAACTAGAGTTAAACCCCTATATAAGAGGCATGCTCCAGGCACCAGTTCTTGTCTTTTATATGAGATGTCTTTTATAAGCAGGGTACCTTGTATGTATTTTACTGTAAGCACAATGCTGTGTCTTATACCCATTTGTTCCTTATATCAGTGTCTCCTATAAAGGGATTGAACTGTAATCCAAATTTCATCTAATTACGGAGTTCTCCCCAATCGTAATCAAAACCAGGCTCTTGATGAACGCACCCTTGTTGAGGCCATCATGCTTCATCGTGCTACGTAGGTAGTTTGCGATTTGAGCTGATGCGAGCCACCGCTGACGCCTTTGTCGCCATGTTGAATCTGCGGCCGACTGGTTAGATCACTTGGTTTGATCTAGCGCAGTCAAAAGCGATGAAGAAAAAACGGACCCGCTTTTGCGTGACGGAAAATTCGGTTTCGAATCGATTTTGGCGCACCGGGCGCGCGGCGTGGTTTTCTGGCTTTTTTGGCGGGGAAACGAACCAGTTTCCAAACAGTTCCGCCCCTTTCGCTCTCTTCGAGGCAAAGTGTAAATGCGCCCTAATCTTTTAAAGAATGATGCCAAGCTATTTTTAAATATGATTTCCCATGTTGACAGTCACTACCTAAATACCAATTAACTAGTTGAAGCTTCTACAATGCAACACCTTGCTGTTTAAAGTTCATTATAAAGTTTAATAAATCTATGCTACTGTGCCAGTGCATATGCATCTGTCAGCATAAAGCAAAGTGAAATTTTACAATATAGTTTTTCCCATCTTATCTCATTTTCATTTTCCCATCTATATACCAAGGATGCCTCCATCACCAAGCTTTTCATTGATTTGAATGATATGTGGGCTTTAAACGTCTCAAAATGATTACGAGAGACGCTGTAGTGGAGGGCCCTGGAAACTTCGACCACCTGGGGTTTTTTAACGTGCACTCAAATCTGAGCCCACCGGCCTATAGCATTTTCGCCTTCATCGATATTGCAGCCACCGCATCCAAAACTCGATACCGTGACCTGGGGGTCAGCAACCACTGACCATCGCTACACCACTGCGGCGGGGCATCACCACACCATTCATTGAAAAAAATACTCCAATGCAGACTACAGTGCAACCTGTTATCAGGTTCCACAAATATGCTTGAAATGCTTTTAACGATATTCTTTTATAATACGTAGCACTATATTCAGTCCCCAAAACACACCTCGGAAAATAAACACGCTATTGATCAACTGATGCAACCGCATTTTCGAAGGCAGAAATTAAGTTTCCACTGGCTGACACGACAACACAAGGTTTCACATCAGACATACATCATCATACATCGCCCCAACAAACTGCTTACCTTTGACATAATTACTGTCACTGGGAGTCGAGAACCCTGGCTGGGAACTGGTGTCGTTACTGTCAATGTTGGAGAAGGGAGAGTCCGCCCGAGAAAGGCCGTTGTCCGTGCCAACGCTGAGGCCGTTCTCTAATTTGGGACCCACCACGTCGTAGCGCTCCTCAGTCGGCTCCGCAACATCACCCGTTGAGGGAGTCTTGCCAGCGTCGTCGGCGGGTCCGAGTTTGTCCTTCGATGCCGCCTCTACAACACTTGACTCCTGCTGTTTTTGCTGCTGAGCTCGCTCATTGAGGTACGTCTGCTTCTTGTGCAGGTAGTACTGGTGGTATTCGTGGTCGGGCAGCAGGAACTCGAAGCGCTTGTCACCTAGTGAATAAGAATGTCATGCCAAGACTTAGTTAGCACCGTCTCGAGATCACGAGCAGAAACAATTGTAGTAGTAGTAGTAGTAGTAGTAGTATTTTTTATTTACAGTAAGCCAGATACAGAGCTCACTGCAGGGGCAAAGGGCTAAAGGCGAACAGCCTGACAAAGGCCCTTGTCCCTCCGCAGTCCGTGACAGTGCAAAGCTTAAACAATATATATATATTCAATACATTGCTTTCAAGCAACCTGAAATTGTAAACACAAAATTCAAACATAAATAACATAAGAAGTTTACATGACACATTTTAAGAATTTGAGGTCACTCTCGTTATAATTTACAACTAAACAATATCAATGAAACAACTCAAAAACAGACATAAGATGCATGCGGATACAATGAATTCCGCGATATACACTCGTATAATTGACATATCAGTTTATAAACAATTTAAGCACTTGCAGAGGCATGAGACTCCATTACATAGTTTTGATAGTGTAGACCGGTGGTTATGAATAAGTTCTTTATTTGTTTCTTGAAAGTCGCACTACTAGCCCTAAAATTCAATTGATCTGCAAGGGTATTTAAAACCTGAGGTACCTGGTAAGCAATACTTTGTTTTCCATACTGGGTTCTTGTTCTGGGAGCTCGCTTCCTTTGTTCTCGCATACTGTAGTGTGGTCTTTCGGTGCAACTTTCTTCATATAGCTTAGTCTTTTGCATTAACTGAAGTAATTTAAAATGATATAATTGATCAATTCTGAGTATTGAATGTTTAACGAATAGTGGAGCAGTGCGCAAGTCTTGTAGATTCCCCCTGTAATTTTCAAAGCAGCGCAATATTTTCTTTTGTATAGTTAGTAACTTATGGTAATTCCCTTGTGATGTCGTTCCCCAGACTAACATCCCATAACTTACTTTAGAATGGAAGAGTGCATAGTACATACCTATTTTTAACCTCAATGGGATTAAGTGCATTGTTCTAAAAAAACAACCAACTATTCGCGCTAATGCGGTGATCAGATGATTTACATGTGTATTCCAGTTTAATTCCTCCTGAAACCATACACCAAGAAACTTTTGTTCCCTAACATGTGCGATGCAATTTCCTTCGAATTTTACAGCTATGTTACTACTAATAGGTTTGTTTATAGGTTGGAATATCATATAGGTTGTTTTTTTTGCATTCAAGCGCAGTCCATTTTGCCTTAACCATTTTGCCTTTTGTAGTTGTCCTCAAACTCCCTTGTGTCGGGCATGTCTAGTAGCAGCCTACTGATACATCTTATTGTAATTACAGTGGACTCTTCTTAAATGGAACTCGAAGGGGCAAGAAAATTTGTTCCATTTTTGAGAAGTTTTATTTAAGCAAAGCCCACAAATTGAATGAAATATGAGTTTATTTCAAAAGCACCAACTGTGACTGACTGAACAGAAACATTTTGAAGTATACAATACTACTATAGTACTAGAAAAAAAAATGTTTATAATATTGCTGATTCGGAAAAAAGGAGGTGATAACAATTTTCTTGGCCTTGTTCAAGCACTTTCTCACACTGTAGAAGTGCATTACTGAAAGGCTGGGCAGGAACTCTGTGCCACCATCGTGTTCAACGTAGCGCTGCAACAGGATGACAGCATCTCTTGCTGCACTGTCAGCCACTGAAACGGGCTCGGGATCACAAACTATCTCATTACCACTTGAGCACAAGTTCTCATCTGGAACTTCAGCTAAAGGTTCCTCACGGCTGTCCTCAAGTTCACGACAAGACATCGATCGCTGCTCCGCGTGCCCGGACATGTGCAATCGCTGGGTTGGTTTGGCTAGGCTAGCTTTGGCATTTGTTTCATGGTTGCTAGACTGCCATATTCGCTTCCGCCATTCATGGATTTTGCCCGTTTCAGTTTCACTTAATGCATGCAAGCTAAAAAAGCGTTCCGATTACCCGAAACTTTTTATCATTACATATATAGAAGACCAACCAAACAGTTGTCACGAGATAGTTTTGTTTAATGGGAGTCCACTGTATATGAACACTCTTGACGAGCTTCTGCAATAACATCCTCCCATGCATTGTATGTTATACAGTTGAAACCCGCAATAACGAAATCAGCAGGGAAAGCACGAAATTTCGCTCTTGTGGGAATTCCATTGGCACGAGAATGTAGCAGAAAAGACATGGAATTAAGAAAAAAACACATTTTATTTCCAAAACTCAGTAAGTTTACTTTGGCGGGCCTTACCATGCAGCAATTTCATGCCTCTCGACTCCACTGTAAGAAATAGTTCATCGCCACGTCGTCATCGTGCTCGTTGAAAAACAAGTGAATTGTGTCGAAGGCATTCCGCACATCCTGCGAACTTGTTTTCTCTGGCTGCTCCGGTCGTTGCTCATCGGATCGGCCGCCTCGCACAGCTACTGACAATGGCTTCATCAGCCACTTCCTCGCGCATGACGACGCCTTCGTCGGCGCAAACGAACTCTTGGACACTGAGGCCATCGGGAATCTCGTTTGCCACGGCAAGTTCGCCCCATGCACTGGTCAGTGACGACGGCACTGCGCCGTTACCAGAACTGTCATCAAGTGCGCCTACAGGCGAACCTTCTTCCAGTTCCTCTGAATCAGTGCGTGATGCCTGCGGAGCGACAAGGCCGGCGTGTGTGAAGCGATTCGTTATCACGGCTGGACTCATTGCAATCCATGCAGTGGCGATCATCTCTAGCACCATAAACAAGTCCACATCAGTGGGCCACTTCATATGTATATTTAGCAGCAAATGCTGAATCAGCCTCTCTCCGTAAGCGCACTTCATGCTGCAAATAACTCCCTGATCGAGAGGCTGCAGCACCAAAGTGCAGTTGGGTGGAAAGAACACCATACGCCTGTTTCTGAGCTGTACGTTGACGTGATGGGCACTACAGTTGTCGAGAAGAAGGCAGACCGACCTGTTCGCCTTCTGCATGTTGGCATCGAAGGACTGGAGCCAGCTGCTAAAAATAGCCTGCGTCATCCACGACTTCAAGTTTACGGTGTAGGTTACTGGCAGCCTGCGATTCCCCTTGAAACAGCGGGCTTCTTGCTCCTGCCAATAACGAGCAGTGGCCGTTTATCTTTGCCATCCATGTTGGTGCACAATAAAATCGTCACACGCCGCTTGCTGTGCTTGCCACTGCGGCACTCCTGGCCTTTAAAGTCCAAGGTCTTGGACGGCAGCATTTCATAAAACAGTGTCGTTTCATCGGCATTACATATGTCCGAGGGCTTGTACTGGCCGCGCAGTTCTTTGTTGCTCAGCCGTCACAAGGACGTCACCGTGTCGACGGCTGCTGCCTCCCCAGAGATAACTTTGGCCACGATGTCGTGGAGAGCTTTGAAACGGCTCAGCCAGCCGGGACTCGCCTCAAGGGGGGACATGGTTCTTAGGGCTCTTTCATTTATTTTTGAACCAAGTGTGACAGAAGTTGGCATGCTTACTTAGTTTGTTCTCCGGATTCTAAATATGTAGTTATTTTTTCTGTAGCTTCGTTAGTTAATTAAATAATCAAGATAACAATTTTTATTGTTCTTACCATAAAAGAAAAATAACCACCTGTCAAAAATTTATAAATAACACAGGGATTGACAGTAGAAAGCATAAGACATGCAACATAAAAAGCACTTTTCTGAATGGGTCATTATTTCTTACTTTACAATACACTAAACTTCACAGCCCTGAATGCGGCCATTGTATGGTCACACAAAAAACTAGTTTGAAAAACTTGCATCAAAGAAATCAAAATCTGCTTCTTATGTTGTGTGCTCCAAACATATGGCTTCATGCTGCAAAATAAATTATTCTGCTATCTGTAATAGTTTCAGATATATTGCAGTAAATTTTACGCAAGGTTTACAAAATTGCCATTTTGAGAAAATGAAGAAAACAAACATTCTAACATTTTTAACTGTAAAAATGTATGCACTTATAATTACATAGCCATTGACATATAAATGAATGCTAGAAAGCCTAAGGAGTGCAATGCTGCAAGGTGATCGAAAATTGAACCGAGTACTTCTCGGATTACAGCATAGTCAAGTTCATTGCATGTAACCAAATACAAAAACTTTTATATTAAAATAAAAAAAATGAAGCTGCTCATTAAAGATAGGCCCCCAGCATTGTTTTTTGTGCACATTTAGCTACATTGTGCAAAAACAATCACAGCTCTAGCTGTCCTAGGTCCACTTTTAACGAACAAGCAAAAGAAAGTGGTCACAATCTGTGCTTCGAGAATAATGCTGTTAAAACTTAATTTCGCCATTCCGAGGGAAAGATATCATGGCACACATACTTTTAGTCAGTTAATATGCACCGGGAATGTAATAGGACTGATTGTTTGTACGAGCGTGTCGTTTCTTCTACATACTTTTAGTCAGTTAATATGCACCGGGAATGTAATAGGACTGATTGTTTGTACGAGAGTGTCGTTTCTTCTAGTCCTGTAGCAAGTTGTTGCCGTGTGCTCGTCGGCCTTGAAGCCGCTTATCAGTTTGGTGAGTGTACTGACCGCGATGTGCGACAAATGTGCGTGCGCCATTCACGATCCATCGAATAACGCGGCGATGTTTTCCGGCTTGTCCAGAATAAGTTACCCGTAAGTGTCGCGAACCAAAGTTGCTCCCTCGCTCATCAATTTCGAGGCTACACGAGTGCCGAGGTGTTAGTTTCCTTTTCTTGTAAGACTGCCGTATTTTCGAGCAGAGATCGCGACAAGACAACGTTGCAAACACGTCGTTAAAAGCAGTCTACCTGCTACCAGTAGCCTCCATTGCGAGGGCCGTGAGCATGTTCACTGTGAACGGATTGACTTTCTGTTGTTGGTCGACGCGCGGCGTACTCCACTCTGACGACCCGTCGCGCAGTTCAAGGTCCATTCGTCAGGCGGGGGGAACCACAACATCGGTGGGTTTAGCAATAACACTGCACTTCCGTTCCGTCACTACAAAGATTGATATCTCTGGTAGCTTCACTTCTGCTTTTTACTTGCCGTCCTCTAACTGATGAGGCTGCAAAACACAGCCGTTCTCAGCAACGTTGTCGGCAGCCAACGGGCTTGTACGTGAGTTATGCCTGCACCGGTGACTCGGCGACCGCCGTTGACCGCGTCGAGTTTGTTATCCTCGTTGTCCCGAGCCATAGCGGGGATCTTTCTGAAGTTCACAGCGAACGAACCACCGCCACACCCGCTTCACAAATTACTGTAGCACGGAACTTTTTTACTGCCGCAAGCAGTCAGTAGCACTATGACAAAATGGCGCATGTCCGTGCGCGTCACGATGGTGAAGCAGACGCCGAAAGCGCCCCTTAGCCAATCGGACGCCTAAATTTGGTCACGTGCCCCAAGCAGCCAATTGAATCGCGCGCTAGTGCTTCTCAATGACGTGTTTTTGCTAAAAAACCAATAAGCAAGGTGAGCCAGCAGTGGTGGGAAATTGAAGATGAAGAACGACCCTTCCAAACGAGACCAAGATGAACACGATAGCTCGTGTGTAACGGCAACAGTTTGGCACGGAAAAAGCGCGATTTTTGCGTCAATTTGTACTCACATTCATCTCACAGGAATGTTATAAATTGATTTTGCGAAAGAAATAATGACGCGAGAAGCTAGAAACTTCTCAGATAAGTGCAAAAATAGGCGCAGATTTAAAAAATGTCAGCTTCAAAAAGTCGATTTTTTTGCAATTTTTGGCCTTCTAAGACCCGTGTCCCCCCTTAAAGTTGTCGCGGCTGAGCATACAAGCGAAGTCCAGCGCCTTCTGTTGCAGGATCCTGCCAGATAAAGGCACCTTGTTGGCACCCTGTTTCGAAAACCACGCGTCCAAGAACGCTGCAGCCGTCACGGTTTCGTTTCTTGCACTCGTGTCGTTTTCAAGGGCACCAAGAATGGAGGCCTTGTTCTTGAGAATCGTGGACCACGAGCTGCAAGTAACCCCGAATTCTTCGGCGATGTCCATTTTTTCTGCCCTTTTCCACCTCGCTGATGATTGTAACCTTATTTTCCAGCGTGATCAACTTCCACTTTTTTGTAGGGAGCGGCATCTTCGCAGGCAGCAAAATCAGATGAAGCAATCGCAACACACGGTTCACGTTGCACCAAGCGACCAAGCAAACTCTCCACAAATGGCTCCACACACGCGACCATGTGTGTGCAAAGTCGACAAAGCCAAGCACAGAGCCAAGCCAACGAACGATACTCCATGAGGATTGTGGTGTTGGCTACGTACGTAGTCCGCGATAATGAGCAGGTGTTTCAGCAAGCCATAATCATCATCATTGTCACCAGCTTTTCGTTTTTTTGTAGACAATGATGGCGGCTGCTTCTCAAGTGCGCTTAGCAATAGTTTTGCACAATTGAAGTGAAGCATGAATGCATTTCAGTAGTTTTTGAATGTAAATGTTGCGAGAGTAGATTATATGCACACTCGTGTTTCAAAAATGTCATTAATGAGGGACTGTGTTATGAATATTTTTCATTGTCGCGAGTTAGGAAATGCATTGACTCCTATGGGCATGCACCGATGCTCCGAAAATATTTCATTGCGGTGAGAATTTCGTTCCCTCGGGATTTCGTTATCGCGGGTTTCGACTGTACACGTGGGCGAAAAACGCGCTGGTGGGGGCAATGAACGCGGCTGAAGCAGAGATGAAAAGAGCTGACCCATCTTCGTAGCACGAAGGATACATGCGACACCACCCTGTGTGCCACGCCTTCCACCGACTGCTACTGAAGCAGGGAGGAAGCGCACAGCCCGTCTTCAAGGAGCATTAAGTAACGTGGGAGGGTGGAATGCGTCGCTCAAGCTGAAACTGTGAACTTCGACTTTAAGGGTGTGGTAGAAATCACTGGCATGCAAGCTATCTCAGCAGGCATTACAGCAGGTTCGTATACCCTTCTATGTAATGTGCTCTCCATGCAAAGAGAGATGGCGAAAAGAGCGTTTCTTGCTGGAGTGGCTGTATTCTCTAGCACATATGTTTTGAAGTGCAAGATCTTTATCTAAAAGAGCTACCTACCAGCCTTACTTCATGTAATACTACAATTTGTTGCTAACCCACCCACTTCTTTACCGCTGCAATGAAAAAAAAAATTTTTTTTTCAGGCAAATGTGTAAAGTAAACAGAGTAAGTAGTAAAACATGCAAGAGTTGAGAAATTGCAAAAAAAAAGAAGAATAAGGATTGTATTGGGATGCACACAATTTCATTTCAGTGGATGAAAAATCCAATGCCGCAAAGGTGGCAGACAAGAATGACACGTACGCGTTGCAAAGGCTCTTTTGCATATTATTTCAATGCTTACACATGAAAATGAAAAAGGACAGTGCCCGCAGTGCTGTATGATTCTTGGCATGCTCATTTGAGTGTACCACAGATTTAAGTGAATGTGCGTCTTTGAAACAGAGTTTTGCTTATTGCAAACTGGTTCTTTGGTAATATTTGTGGGAACTATTGTAATATTTCCAAATCTGCCTGTCCAAAATTTTACTCTGCTTGATGATCACACCACAAGTCGGGGAATTTTTCAAGAAATGGAGTATCTTTACTTAAGGGGGCAGACTGGTCTTAGACATTGTTTTGTTTATTTCTTCAGTGATCTTGATCAAACTGCAGAGAATTATGCAGTTTTTGTCTGCTGATTTAAAATATTTATTTAGTTTTTCTGTAACTCACCTCCATGTTCACCCCCTATTGTTTAAGGCCACCACATAAAAAAAGTGCTCCACAAAAAGTGATATTTAAAATATGCCAACATAGACTGATAACTATAGGTTGAAAAAATGCAGATAGATTGAAAGTCTGATTGAAAGTCTGAAAGTTTTAGTTTATACGTAGGCCTTTCTTGGTTACTATACAGCAAAATGAACTATAATTTACAAAAGCAGTTAGAATTGTGTTACAATTATGATGAGTAATTAATTGAAAAGGCTTGTGCTCTAAATGCTGCTCCCATACCTGCATTCGACACACATACAGGTTTCCATTACTAAAAGAATTGTTGTATCTGCCCCAGCTGCAGAGATATTGAGGCCTCAAAATTGAACAGTCGTATTTTTTTTTTTCAGAAAAATGGAAAAAACAGAACACTAAGCTTCTTCTAGAAGCAACAATCATGGTGCGCATGTTTTGCAATCCTCATAAAGATGCTCATAAATTCGTAGCAGAGCTTCTAACACAAGTGCCGGCAAATTATTAAGCAGCCTCGAAGTCGGTTCCCCACTTGTTTTTTTTGCAGGTTCTGCATGTTAACAGCATCAAGAATCTGGACAAATAGAATAACATTACCAAAAAATTACCACTTCCTGGTGTGTGAAAATTTGCAAAGAGATAGAAAAATACTTGCAATTTTTAAAAAGGAATTTTTTTGTCACTTTTGGGTCCCGAAGACCTGTCTGTCCCCTTAAACGGCCAGTCAACAGGCTCAGACTATTTTTTACATCCCCCAAACAAGCTTGGTAATTCATAAAGTAGGTCGCAGCGATCACGTTTTCTCAATATTACAGAGCTGCGCGCTGCGCACAGCCTCCATTTCGAAAAACAATTCCCATGCTCCTTTCCTACGACTGACCAATCTCCTTGCACGCGCAGTGACGAAAACTCGGCGATCGGCGATGTGACGCAGCACGCAGCTCTTTGATTGGTCTAAACCATGTCTCAACAAACAGTAGTGAAGTCAACAACAGTTCCTGTTCCCAGTCACAGCTACGACAGAGCTATTCAATCATACGAGTTGGGAAACTCCCCATAGGCTCCATGCATCAAAATCGGGACACTTCACTGACCCAGTCCTTGGGAGTGAGCAGATTGTCGCGCCACCTGTTGATAGGCACACCCACTATTAAGAACATTATTTGTGTTTTGTGTTGCTGCTTCCAGATGGTGCGGCAGTCTACTCCCAAAATTTTGAACTCCAGAAAAATTGAGCCAACTTCATGTCCGAGATTTAGAACGCAGTTTTGTTACAAATGTCGACTGCAAGTCGATCGTCTGGGCTGCAGAGAAGCATCGGCACCAGGTAAATGGAATTAAACCAGGCATTGCAGCAAGCGGAAGTGCTTTGCTACTGATCGAGTTTGCCGATGACGTAAATCGCTGACGTCTTGCCATATTGTCGAACTGGGCAGAGTCACGACGACGGGCCACGCCTTCCGCTTCCTACGTAGGAGAAGGGTGGCGAGACCGAGTGAAAATTTGAAACTAGCTGGAAGCGATGTTCTAGGTCCTGTAACTTCCTTAATATAGCACGCATTCGCAAAATTTTTGTGGCAGCGTGTTCACGAAGTAAATGTGCACATATCTCTCTTTACATTTTTTTTTAGCTTGGGGTTGTTTACTGGCCCTTTAAGAGTAACAATAGCATACAAGGTAGGCTTCACGAATTTTATAGCTAGCCAAACTCTGTGATCACACTAACACGTAAAAAGAGAACGCACACACCTTTGCTCTTGACGATGGTCTCAAAATCCTCCCCATTTTTGGCTACATAGACGGCCATCTTGTCAATGATTGGCTGCACATCTGGGGGTGGTGGTATCGCATATCCTGTAAGCACAGCTTTTGTTGGAAGGAGGATGGGCTCCAGGCCTGGAGGTGGAGGTGGCACTGAACAGTCTTCGGGTGCTCCGTAACCTTCATAGCCTGCATGAATGACAAAATTTGAAAGATCGCCGGCCACGTCAAAGGGGTCTTAGCATGCCTTTAAGAGTGTGCAAATATACAAGTATAAATGCACCCCCAACTTCAGTAGTTGATATGTGGGGTTTAATGTCCCAAAACCACCATATGATTATGAGAGATGCCGTAGAGGAGGGCTCTGGAAATTTCGACCACCTGGGGTTTTTTAACGTGCACCCAAATCTGAGCACACGGGCCTACAACATTTCCGCCTCCAACAGAAATGCTGCCGCAGCAGCCGTGATTTGATACCGCGACCTGCGGGTCAGAAGCCGAGTACTTTAGCCACTGGACTACCGTGGTGGGACCCCAACCTCAGAAGTGAAAATTTAGATTTTTTTTTTTTCCTTTCATAATACGCACATCCCTACATTCATCCGCTTCAGTCCCGCAAACCGACAACTGGTGCTTTCCTGACTGTTTGATCTTCTCTAGTACCCTTCCAACTATTACCCTTCTGACTGATCTTTTCTGTACACCGTGGCGGCAGTTTCTGATGGTGCCATCGAGTGTTTTAGACTTCGTCTACACATTTTCATGTTTTGAAAATGCATCAAAATGTTCAAGATTGTGTGAACTGCGTGGCAATAAATACCTTAGCCTAGAATTGCATAGTCAAATTTCGTTGAAGTTGAATGGCAGATTAAAAGTGCTCGTTTTGAGTGAGTGAACAACTTTATTCACTTCCTGCAGGTTACCGAACTGGGATTTCACCTAGGAGTTGGCCGAGAGACCATGTCTCTCAGCAGCTTCCTTGGCCTGCTGGATCCCCAGTGTTGATTATCTAGTCTTGAGCTGAGCAGCGCCGTCCGCCAACGCTTCCGAAGGTCTTCAATGGAGGCCGCATCTCTCATATTGACAATTAGTGCTGGACATTCCCTGAGAATATGTGCTAGTGTGGCCCTATTACTACATACAGTCGCTCACAGATTTTTCGGACTCCGAAAATTCGGACTTGCTGGAAGCATTTTTTCGGCTGATTTTCCGGACGAATTCCTCCCCCTGAAGTTGAATTTTTTGGACTAAATCACTTGTTTTGAGGCACACCACGAACCCGCATGGACGCTGCCGTTTTGAATTTTCTGCCGGCTTGACTAAACTTAGTGCCTTAATTTTAAAATGGCTTTCCTACCTCCAAGATTGGAAAGCAAATGTCATATTTCAAGCTTCCGAGGCCGTGTCTGCTTAGTAAACGCGGCACGGGACCATTTTTTCGTCTTAGGTCAGCCGTAGTGTTCAGCACTGTCGTCATCACACTGTACAGGAAGGAGGCGGAGCTGTGCAGTAGTGGATTGAATGTGCCTGCCACAATGACATTAGGGAGTTTTAGAATAGCGCACCGTGAGCCCTTCGGTGCCGTCACTGCCACTGCGCGTGTGTCGTAACGCGAGTCGCCGTTCGGGGCCTGCCCGCAGAAAACTTGAAATAGTGTGCGACAATCGCAGCCCACGAAGTGTTGTGTGTAGCTTCCGTGCATTTGCGATTGTGGTCGGGGCGAATGTCCCTAGACCTTTCCCTAGGAGGAGCAAACGCTATTCTAGAACTCATAATGTGTCCGCTATACCGGCAACGCCCGCAAACGTTATTCTAAAACTCCATATTTAAAGACTTCACTCGTGCGGACGATGACGATTTCGTGCGTGGAGCTCACAGGTGAAGAAATTCTTTGCCAGGTTGTGCCACAGCCGGTGAGCGGTTCAGATGATGACGACGATGATTGGCCGCAGCTATCGGCAGCAGAGATTGGCACCGCGGTGACGTTTTTGTTGAGCATTTACGGTGACGATGTCACCTGGCGCAAATATGGGGGAACCAAATTGCTTCCAAGCGTAGTATGACGCAGGCAGAATCATGGACTTTTTTAAGCCCGCCTGATGCAATAAAGCTTATATTTCTGACAAAAGTGAATTTTTTGGACTGTTCAATTTTTCTGACTTTTTTTCGGTCCTCGCCAGGTCTGAAGAATCGGTCGGCGACTGTATGCAAATCAGGGTAAATGGGTTTTTTAATTACAGAATTAGTGTAGGTGCCAGTTTGTAATTGCCGCCACTGAACGAACTGGGCCCTGTTGGGCTTGGGGTGAGGTGGGTAGTATTCCCTTAGTTGAAGTCTACAGTGTTGGGTAATGTTGTTGAATTTGGTAAGTCTATCTTCCCACTCCTCCCCAAGAGAGTCCGTATGGGTGGTGTCAACCACGGACGTAGCTCGGTAGCTCAGAACGTGAGGCCTTGTGTGATCGATAGGTGTGTTGGCGGGCAACCAGAGGATGCATGCGCTTTCATCGTCAGAACGGCTTTTGCTTTTAGAAGAACTTTCAATGCCACTGGAGAGATCCTACCATATGCAACACGGACGTAGCTTGGTAGCTCAGAACGTGAGGCCTTGTGTGATCGATAGGTGTGTTGGCGGGCAACCAGAGGATGCATGCACTTTCGTCGTCAGAACGGCTTTTGCTTTTAGTAAGAACTTTCAATGCCACTGGAGAGATCCTACCATATGCTTGTCAGTCACTGATAATATACTGGGCATTGGTATGAGCTATGGCGAGCGCGATAGCAACCTTCTCTGCCGTATCCACATGATTTGCGTTGATTGAAGCGTTGGTTATGCATTTGTGCATGTGGTTCTCTAGAACCGCAGCAACAAAATGGCGATAGTTCCGATAGCGCGCTGCATCAATGAAGACCGCCTCCTCATTGCATTGAAAAGTTTAGAGCATAGCTTTGGCTCTACCGATTCTTTTACCTTTGTTGTGCTCAGGGTGCATGTTCTTTGGCAATGATGGTATTATGAGTTTAGAGCAAATTTCGCAAGGTATGCGTATTTGATACCATGCTGTGTGTGGTAAGAAATGCTGAGACTGTCGTCAATTTGGAAACATTCTTTCGTATTGCTCAAGCACTCATACTGTGAGATCTGTTGCGCTTCAATTATTTCTTCAAGCGTTTTATGAAGGCCTAATTAAAGAAGGAGTTTCGTGCTACTATTTTGTCGAAGCCTTAACGCCTGTTTATAAACTCTTCTGATGAGCCCGTTGAGTTTGGTTTTTTCCACCGCGTACCATCAGTGGTAGGCAGCGACATAAGTAATGTGGCTGAGCACAAAGGAGTGGATAAGCCGAAGAATACTACATTCCTTCATGCCCTGATGTTTGTTACTTATTCTTTCAATGAGTTGCATCGTTTGCACAACTTTAGCTTCTAATTTGAGAATTGCCTCACCATTTGTGCCTTTGCTTTCAACCACCTGAAACCCGGATTATATTGACTGTCGGTACAACGCGTCCATCTGCCGTCTTTGGGTAATGTCTGCTTCTGAGTGTGGGGCAGTATAAGAGGAATTCGAACAAGTGAGCTCTGTTCTGTGTAGGTATTGTTCCACTACCAAGCTTGCACAAATATTCAAATGCTTCGAATATTCAAACAAATAGTTCAGTATTCGAATGCGCTTCAATTCGAATTTAAATTGTCGAATATTGGAAGTATTCGCAATGAACGAATAGATGTATAATAATCCACATGTCATTGCCTGTAAAGGTGGTTTCACTGCAGTGTATTAATGCTAAGCCATGAAAGTACCTATCAAGGGAAAATTCACTTTGCCGCGAAGCCCCCTTCAAATTTAGAGGGGCCCAGCAACACTTGCTGAACATGGTCAGAAAATGCTGCCGATCGGTAGTCGAGGCTACCAAGAACACGGAGACAAATATTACAGGGCAGCACGCGGCCTGTAATTCAAAATAAATTTTCAAAGCTGAAAATTGCCTTTTTTTCTTGGCAAATGACACTACAAGCCCAAAAATCACTTGTCAAAGCCAAGAAGGAATATACGGCTCTGGTCACAGCCACTGGCTGATTTGAACAACGCGCGCTCGTCATCACTGGGGCTGCCGCAGGAGGCCGCCATTTGTCCACGAGTAGGTGCACGATTGCACTGAAAATCCGTGTATTCGAAAAAAAAAAAAAAAGGTGCTCAAGGTCACGATGTGCATGCGTTGTATTTTCTTTTGCCGTGCCATTCCTCCCTGCTTAACTTCCAGCAACTTCGTCGGGACAAGAAGAGAGAGTGCAGTTGCAGCGTGCGACAAATTTTTGGAACTCTGCTCGTACTGAACTGATTCTATAAACCTCACCACAGTAAATTTGTGAGGCAACAAGCATGTTTACTGGCTCCATGGTTACTTGAAAAAGTGTTGTAGGGCCCCTTTAAAAGAACATGTTACCCTCAAATCAATTCTTTATTTTTTAACAAATTCTTTATTTTATTAAGCTGGTTATAACAGCATATGTTCTCCAAGTATAATAAATTTTAAGACATTAAGTAGAGGTTATCGATCCCATCCTACCGAAACTACTCCTCAAGGTTGTTTCGACTTCCTTTACAAAAAAAAAAGGAATTTGCATAGAGCTCCTACTTCAAATCAAAAGCAATAATGTGCAGGTTATTACATCATATTAAATGTTCCTTTCTTTATGTCATACATATTATTAAAATTCTATTCAAAATCATTCAATCAAAATCACCATTTGCTTCGAACTCGGTTCGAACCTAAAATTCATTATTCGCACAAGCCTATCCACTTTGTTTACTGCTTCTTGTAGCCGTTCTTCTATAGAGCCGTCACTGCCATCACATGTGCTGAGAATATTTATGCATTGGCTCCTATGAACTGCTGACAGGGTCCTGAGAATTTTTTGTTGTAACGGAAATTTTAGTGAAGCAGCGTACGTTGTAGTGGGGTTTGACTGTAAACCTTTATATAAGTGCTTTCACAGCTTACCACGCCCCCACTGTCATGAAATTACAGTTACAGGCAACATCCGAAATAATATGCCTATTTATTAATTTCGAACACTTCATTTCAAATAAATTAAATTCAAATCAAAGCAAATTCGAATACTTAGTATCCGTTTGTATTTTCGAAGCACTTGAATCCTCACACAAGACTGGTACGGGGTCATTCTAACATGGCGGCTAATACAGGGTCACCCTGCCATGGCGGTTAACATACGACGGACTAGACTGCAGACAGTTCAGTTGCCAGACACGTGACGTAATACAGATCCCTCCGCAGCCAGCATTAACACGACAGGAGAGAATTCACGCTACAAGCGAGGATTTCAGCTTTGCTCCCTGAGGGATCCCAACAGTGATTTGGGTTTTCATCGTGTCACGAATTGGTCAGTGCAGACCGAAGTGGGAATGGCTGACGTACCGTATTTACACGCATAATCCTCGCACTTTTTTTGTCGCAAAACTGCTGCTAAGTTGGGGGGTGCGAAAATTACGTGGGGAAAACTTTTCACTTAAACGTACCGAGCGAAAAAGAAAACAAAGTGGCCGCAAATCGGGATTCTCACACCAGCAACTTACAGCAAGCTTTAAAAAGTACTGATTAGAACTTACCTCAACAATAAAAGCAGAGGTTCAACACAAGGCAAGATTTATTTGAGACACAAAGAGTGGAAGCAAATTGTTGAGAATCAAAATACTATTATATGCAAAGCTTGTGGCCGTTGCGGGCGTAGTGGTAGCGTTCGTCTCTCAACAGGAGCCCTCAAAAGGTAAGCGTAGGACGTAGGTATTGGGCTGATGGCTATTTAACAGAATCGCCCACAGTTTTTTTCTGAAGAAATAAAGTTTAGCATTAATCCCAGTTTTAGGCACACGGCGGGCCCAACGCGTTTTGGTGACTTTCAGCTGCCGTCACCAGTAGTGAACACAAAACTCGTAGACTCCGAAGGGCCTACTGGTGGCCCTGTTGCCGTCGTTTAGTGCATGATCTATCACTTGCAACTTGAAGCAGCGGTGTAGCTTCAGTATCACCCCATAACGTGCCAAGATTACCGACACAGCATACAAAGTACGCCGCAATGCGCACTGGCCACTTCGGCTTGGATTGGATTGAATTAAATCTGCATGCAACAGTACGCTTGATGCTTAAGAGATGGTGCCAGATGGTGCGCGCTATCATCATCAGTGACTGGAACGAGCAGACAACATTATTGCGGCAGTTTTCAGGGTGCGATAATTACTCGAGGAAGAAAAGACATCTTATTTTTCTTGGGCGAAGTGGGGGTGTGAGGATTATGTGAGTGCGAGGACTACGCGAGTAAATACGGTATATGGTGACATAGTACGCAATTTGCCGGCTCAAGTCGCGATCTGGTTTTTGGTGTGATTAAGGCTTTATGTAGAGGGTCGTCTTGCCACAGCAGTAGTTATGTACATGGTTGTTCAACTATGGCGGATATATACAGAGTTGTCCTACCACAGCGGTGATGTATGGGGTCATCTTACCAGAGTGTTTACGTACAGTGTCATCCAACCACAGTGGTTATGTACAGTGTCGCCTTACCACGGCGGTTATGTAAGCGGTCGTCCTACCACGGCGGTTATCTACAGGGTCGTCTAACCACAGTGGGTAAGGGGGGACGTGGCAATGAAAATTATCTTTGTTCTTCATGAAGCTAAAGGAATGAAATTTGGCATGCAGATGTCAATTGTTGTGCTGATATCATAACTGAAATCACTTTTGGGCTATCTAATATAACTTCTGAGTTACAACACTTGATAGACGCTGTCACCTAATTAGACACAAGTTTGTCAAAAATTTGCATAAGGATATTTACAAGAGTCCGATTTGTGCCATAATGCTATTGGTTTATACGGCAGTTATGTTTGGGGTCGTCCTACCACGGCGGTTATGTACCGGCTCATCCTTCCACTGCAGTTATGTACAGGGTCATCCTACCAGAGCAGTTATTTACAGGGTCATCTAACCACGGTGGTTAAGGGGGGACGTGGCAACGAAAATTATCTCTGTTATTTATGAAACTAAAGGGATGAAATTTGGCATGCAGATGCCAATTGTTGTGCTGATATCATGACTGAAATCGCTTTCGAGCTATCTAACATAACTTGTGAGTTACAACACTTGATAGACTCTCATCGTCACCCCAAAATTAATTTGCTAATTAGACACAAGTTTGTCAAAATTTCTGCATAAGGATATTTGCAAGGGTTCCTTTTGTACCGTAATGCTATTGGTTTATTTTTAATATTTAGGTGAGCACACAACTTTTTTTCTAAAATGTTCTGGACATTGTCTTACTAACAACTTTTACAAAAAGCCAATTACAAAAGTCTGTACGATGTGCACATTAATATGGACAGCTTTAACGCACTCATTGATGCCTCAGAATCCAAGTGCAAGAAACAAAATGGCTATAGCTGAATTTGTTGCAAAATGGCACTGGGATGACTGACGGGAACTACTCAAAAAATGAAACCTGTAAAAATAGAGAAAAAAAAATTGGAGCTAGAAGCTGATAAATTGTAACTCGAAAAGATTGATAGATATGTGGGGTTTAACGTCCCAAAACCACCATATGATTATGAGAGACGCCGTAGTGGAGGGCTCCGGAAATTTCGACCACCTGGGGTTCTTTAACGTGCTGGAACTCGAAAAGAAGCTGGCTTTATTTTTCATTGGAGAAATGCATCTTTGTGGCTATCTTGAGCTCCAATATGTCCTCTTTATGATGATGCCAATTAGTGGCACTTCGCCAAGGAAAAGCTGCGAATTTGCATTTTGCTATGCCTACTTTTCACATAGCTTCTGACGACAGCCCACCAGTAAAATGCTTGTTTCTCAACTTCTAATACTTATTTTGATCTAAAAGCACACTGTGATGTAAAACATGGTCTCAGGATTACAGAAAAAAATTAATTGAAAAACCGAACATTTTGACCAAATTTGCAATTTCCATTGCTACGTCCCCTATTAAATGCAGAAACATCCACATCTGAGGTGAGCCACATCAAGCCCTCATAGAAGGTGATGTTTAAAACGCCACTAAAAAAATATTACTGTGCTTGTCGGCATGACGATTGCGCATCCCGCAAAGAATACTTCTCTCTCAAAAAAAAAAAAAAATGCTTTAGTTTTGCCGGCCTGAATACTGGTGAGGTGTTTACCTCAGATGTGGTCGACTGTACACAAGCAAAATTTTAGTGTACAAGAGCACGCTGCATCGAAACAATCAAGGCGACAGACACGCACCTGCACCATCAGTGTAGCCATGATTGGCCACTTCTGCGACATCCTGGGGAGCGCACGGTGAGCCACCCCCCGAAGGGCTGTCCAGCTGTGGCTTGAGGTTTCTGATGAGCTGCGAGTATGCGTTCTCCTCGCCTTCCTTAGAGAGAAACACCTTGGAAACGGCTGCTGGCTGCACACGAGACAAACACAGAAAAAAGAGAGATAACATACAAGCAGTGTTAGAGACACTTCAAACATTCCAAAATCAAAGAATTAAAATGCCCAAGCTAAAGGGCGGCAACTCTTGCTTCCTTTAGATAAGAAATTGCCTTGCAGCTAGCACATGCTTGCAAGATATCTTTCTAGGGAATTTCAGTATGAGGCTGTACATTCCGCAAACAATATTGTTATAAGACCTATCGAGGGGAAAGGATATATCTCTAAATGCATCGCAAACATTTCTTTTGTACATAACAGTTGCGACTTTCTTTTGAAACAAATCAGGAATGTATAATCTACCAACATACAGCTTGTAGAGATATTTTCAGGTTTAGCAAACATATAGTAGAACAGAGCAAGCACACCCGTAGTTTTCCTAGCTATCATTTTGGCATAAGCTATGTATATTATTAATTTAGCTACTAAAAAAGGCTTTCAACTAATTAAATTAAAATAAGCTTGTATCTCAGCTGGAGTAACATACGCACAATACTATTTTAAAAGGAGAAATAATCAATTCACTGCCTCCCTTCAATTGGGACCTGGACCTAATCATGAGCTCAACGAAACATTCCAAAAAGCTGACAAAAAAAAAAAAGATCCTGCAAGAGAGTCCCGTTTGTGTGAGCACAATGTCACCTGAACTCACGCAATGCCTCCTTGACGGTGTTTCGTTCGTGCAGGGTATTTCTCCTGGGGCAGGCAAACACAGCGTGATTTGAGATCTTGAAGATGCACAGGCATACACAACAGCACTCAAAAGCACAGAGCAGCAAAACAGACGAAAGAATGGATGAGAAGGTCACTCTTGTTAGTGCAATACACTTAAGAGTGGCAAGTTGGTTTGACAGTATGACACACTCCTTTAATTAAGAACAGCAAATATGCTAACAGAGGGACGAGACAACATAAGTGCTTGCTTTGTTGTCTCTATCTGCATGCATGTTTGTTGCACTTTGCTGTCTCATTTGAAAGGCCCTGCAATGCCTTTTCAAGTAAGGGCCTTTTCAAGTAGTCATCCAATGGATTCACTAGGGAAGCTTATTGCCTCACGAATTCCCCACCCCAAAATTTTTCTAATCGTATCTGTCCAGCCAGAGCAGAGTTAAGATTTGACTTTGACCTATACTACAATCGCACTCTGCACTCTCTCTTTGCTTGTCCCAATTAAAGAACCGGTAATTAAGCAGGGAGAAATGGCACAGGAAGTAAAAGAAAATACGTCACGCTCAGGCGTGCCTCGTGACCTTGAGCACTTTTTCTCTCTTTTTTTCTTCTTCAAATATGTGGCTTTTCAGTGCAATCGCGCACACATGCGTAGACAAGTCGCTGCCTTCCTCAGTGGCCAGAGTAAAGACCGAACACGCCATGCAGAGTCAACCAATGGCCAATACGATGGCTGTGAAAAGAGAAAGCAATCTCTACCTGACTTTCAGAATTTATTGCGAATTCCGCGCAGCGTGCTGCGCTATATTATTTGGCTTGCACGCTCTCAGGTGCTTCGACTACTAATCGGTAGCATGTTGTGACCAGTCTCAAAAAGTGCTGCAGGGCCCCTTTAAAGGTGTTCGGAAAAACTTTTTTTTCAGCATAGTCACAACACACTGCAGATTGGTAGTCGAGGCTCCTGAGAAGATGCGAACCCAACATTAGAGAGCACGAAATGACATGGAATTTGTAATTATTTCTAAAAGTCAGAGAGAAATCATTCCCTTTTTGTACAAATGATGCCATGTACACAAATGACGGTGCCATATGCTCAATTCACGGCCATTGGCTGATTTGAGCAGTGATAGCCGCATAGCTACCGAGGCCACCGCAGGAAGCTGCTACGTGCCCATGTGTGTGGTCGCTTTTACACTGAAAATAAGCCACACGTTAGAAATGTTGTCAAGGCCTTGACACGTGCACGGCATAGCTTCTTTGATCAAGGTTCTCACGAAACTAATCCCTCCTTTCTTCACTTTCAGTGCACTCATTGGAATGAGAGAAAAGAGCAATTAGTACAGCGTGCAACAAATCTCCAACTCTGCTCGTACTTGATATTAAAAAATTCTAGCATCAATTAGATCATGAGGCAATAAACCCCACTAATAAAGTCATTCGATGGTTACTTTTAAAAGTATAGCAAGTGAAGACTGTACTTCACAAACGTTCGCTCACTACTAGCACAAGTTATGAACAAGACTGTTAGCTACTATGCCATGCTGAAATTGCAACAATAAGTTCTAAACTGAAATCCTCAACACAATAAACTTTACCACATGTTATTGTGAAATGAATCGGTAATGCGAGTTTACCACCCATACAAATAAAATTAGAATCGCATGGTTACGTTTCTCAAGGTGCCACTGAAAAATAGCCATGGATGCATTTTTATGACTACAAAAATTTGCACTTCAAAAATGTGTCATCAAAGTTCTCATGAAATTAATTCAGTTTAAAAGATGATTCTTCGAATAAATTTACACCCTCGACTTAAATTTTTCAGAAATTTTTCAGACTAGATTGCACGTTTGGAGTTTTGCCATTCAATGTTTGAAAGTCACTACCATATTTACACAACAAGTCGACTCGAATGTAGGTCGACCCCTCTAGAACCACATTTCATTAAAAAAAATTGTTTTTATGCATTGTGGAACACCTGGCACGGCAACATGGCTTCACGGCAGTTCTTGAAAGCTCTGCAGAAAAGCTAGCTTTGCAAAAATGTGTAAGTATCATTTTTGGAAAGACTTTACAACCAAAACAAGTTTTCGATTCTAGATCAAACCCCCTACGTCAGATTTCAATTTAAGACATATTATGTTGACCTACAATAGTGTAAATATGGTATGTTGCAGAGACATATTATGTTGACCTACAATAGTGTAAATATGGTATGTTGCATTTTCTGCTGGCTTGGACAAGTGTGGTTACTAGTGGCCCACTGCATAGCATCCACGACTGGCAGCGAGCAAAATCTTCCATTTTCGGAAGCCATACCTACTCTTCCTTGGCCAGCAATGCTTTAGGAGGACGCCACTTTTTCTTTCTCAGCCAGCCTCATAAATGTAACTATTACACAAGTAGCCTTTTTTTTTTTTCACCCTTGTTTTCCCAATCATCATTTTGCAAGTGGCTGTTTCAGTGGACAGTCGAGTATGTTTTCAAGACATTATGCACGTCAGATATTCCATGCCACTGCGGTCGCTCAGTGACTTCGACACTTGGCTGCTGAGCTGAAACTTGCAGGTTCGATCCCGGCCATGACGGCGATGATCTGCTGGAGGCTTCCTAGCTGTGAGATGTCCGTACAAATTAATCCAGAACTCCTGCTCTTCAGTACCGCGTCGTTAAATCCCACGAACCGACCAACCGAAACGTTGTGCACATCTTTTTTCTTTTTTTTTACTGGCTTTAAACTTTGTGCGTTTGCAGCCATCACGGACGCATGATGCGATCACAGTATAATTTGCTTCACAGGAGATGCCACATATGGACTGTTTTCAGTGGTGACTTGTGTCAGTCACTGCATGCGTCAGTAACCCCGTAATGTTCGCAGGCAGAAAAAATTGTGAAAAAACAATCATTAGTTTTACTTTTTTGTAAAGTTCTTATTGTAAAAATTTGAGGCATGACTTAATTAGCACCAATTAAAAGGAATTAAAACAGTGAATGTTTATCTCAGCTAAACTCCACTATAACCATTTAAATATTCAATGGCTTCTCTTCCATGAATCTTTCAGCAGTCTATCTATTAGACTGTTTTAAAGCATTCAATGCAATGCATTGAACACGACACAGTAGGCCCTACAAGGCAATGCTAACTCAATGAACCACCGTCAGTTTACACCGTATTTACTCGCGTGATGAACCCACCTTTTGTTTTTTCAGAAAAGTCGTAGCCAATTTGGGGGAGGGTTTATTACGTGGGAGAAAAAAAGTTACGGGAGTAATAAGAGTGAGAATTTCGCGTGACGGGCTGTGCTTGTTTTGGCCAGTGAAATGCGCGACAAATCTTTTTTCATAGCCCAAAGCTTTTTTTTGTTTCTGCCGTAATGGAAGCGCGCAGATGGACGCCCAAATGTCCTCTAGCCGCTCTGCTCCAATGCTCCAGCGCATGCTGTTTGTAAACAGCCTTGTAGTTACGTACCCGCCTAACGCACCCTGCGCAGCAGGTGTCCCAACTAAGTTCACAACGACAAACTCGACAACAAAAACGCAGCGTTGAAAGGCTGCGCTTTGCATGGCTTCCGAGCTGGCGGGTGCGCGCCATGTTTCTACCCTGCACGCCCGCCATTTTAGAGGCAATGCACTTTGTTTTTTTTGTTTTTGTTTTGTTTTTGTGCCAATATGTTTGTATAGCGCTAATAGCAAAGAGGTTCCTCCTGCATTCACAGATGGCACTTCGCCCCAAAAGGCGTGACTTTCAAATTTTGATTGCATGATTGCAAAACTATGTTTTGACATTTATTGCATTGTTATTTTGTTATATAATTGCTTAATTTAATATTGTTTTGATTGTCAATGACAGTGGCTATCATACCGAAATAAAATGAACAGATACACTAAAAATATACATTAAAAAATTTTTCCCCTATTTTCAAACACCAAGATGGGGGGGGGGGGGGCAGTAGGTTCATTATGCGAGTGGGTTCTTTACGCGAGTGAATATGGAGGATGCATTAACCTATAAAGATAAAAAAGAATGCATATACCACCCATGAGCATAAACTAAATAGAACTGGTGTTGTATAATGGAACAGGGACAAAAATGAACCTAATGAGAGCTTATCGACGTGGTTTTACTGTAACGTGAAACGCACCACACTAACGCGAAGAAACCACCGCTGTTAAATAGACGAGAAATATGCCACATTTTTCTCAAGAGCTTGTGCCATGTGATGAATAGATCAGGAAGCTGCAAGCTGTTGTGCGTTACGCAGACAAAAGTTCAGTTGCCATGTGATGATCACGCCATGCTCCACTGGGATTGGGCAGATAATATCAGTCACCCATGGGGGGGGACACAGAAATACATGAGCAGAAATCATTTTAAATATTGATGGGGTAGAGAAAGCACACTTTCATCTGCATCGTCATTGTGGCATTTTAAAAATGTTCAGGTACAGTCCCTAATTAGCCAGCTTTCAATCTTTCTCACAATTATTGTATGGTAAAATGCCTTGAAACACCTTGAATGTATTCAGATTTAAATAGTAGATTACGGGGGTAACGAAAATATAGCACTGCGTTGATTATTAAACATGGGAGAAAACACACAATGTACTGTATAAACTCTTATGGGCTGGACTTCTTAAAGGGGCCCTGAAACGCTTTTTCAAGTAACCACGAAATGAATTCACTGGAAAAGCTTATTGCCTCACGAATTCAACGCTGCAAGAAATTTAAGAATCCGTCCAGTGTGAGTGGAATTAAAATGGTTTGTCTCATGCTGTAATTGCATTCTCTCTTCTCTCGTCCCGACAAAAGCGCAGGAAGCTAAGCAGGGAAGGATGGCAGGGCCACTAAAAAACGTCACACGAGCCTTGTGGCCTTGAGCACTTTTTTCTTTTTTTTTCCCTTCGAATGCGGTGTGATCGCACGCGCACATGTGCACAAGTCGCGGCCCTCCACTGCGATCTCTGTAACGAGCGAGCGCGCCATGTTCAAATCAGCCAATGGCTGATAAATGGGTGATTCACGTGCGATTTTTGGGCATAATCCCCCATACCTTGGGAGAAGAGAAAGGAATCTTTAGCTAACTTTCATAATTTATTGTGAATTCCAGGCCGCATGCTGTGCTATAATATATGGCTCGCGTGTTGTCAGGAGCCTCTATTACCGATCGGCAGCGTTTTCTGACCATGCTCAAAAAGGGTTGCAGGACCCCTTTAAAAAAAGTTCGGCCCGCAGAGAAAATAATCAGACTTTCTTTGCACAGCTCCACACCCATCTAAGGCAGGTTACAAGTCCATTTACCAGCAAGCAATGGCTACTTCTTGTGTGGCACTAAATTTTAAAAAACATAACCAGCAACAACCTAACAATGCTAACATAAACCAAATTTTTTCTGTCCATTCTTGATTAACACAGACTGTAGGTGATTAATGGAAGATAAAGCACAAGTGCAGCGCAAGTGAGGAAACAGTGACCTGCTTTTCCTCTGCAATATGAAAAGTTCTGGAGGGAGAAAAACCGACAAAGCAGACACAATTATGCCATCACTCCACTGTAAAAGGAGAAAAAAAAGGGATAGTCAAGAACATAGGAGCTCACCACAGCTGGCGCTGATGCGGCAAACAAGCTTGGGTGGAGATAGTGGTCATCATCATCATCGGAGTCCTCGTTGCCTGCAGCAAGCGCAAGTGACAGTTGAATAGACAAACAGCCAAAGTACACACGTAATGCCCCCAATACTGTCGCGATACCAATGGGGCAATCTTATATGATCAGTCAGGCATTTCTAAACACTCTAATAAAAATATATACGGCCTTTATGCAAAACATTTAACTGCGACAGCGATGAAACTCCTCATGCCATCAGCCATGGCCAACCTTTTTAAAATTACTCTCAGTTTGCAAACTAGCTTCGAGAAGTAGCCAGGTTTTGTCGCTGTTGCGAAAAGTAGCGCTGGCATAGCGTGGAGATCACTTGAGCTGCAGTATGAAGGGCGACGCTTGCCTCAGCAGTGATGCTACTGGCTTAGGTTGTTCTGGAGCAAGTTTTGGTAGGATTATGCGAGTATTCAAATGCGCTTTGATACGAATTTAAATTTGTGAAACTTTCTATGTATTTACAATGAACAAATAAACGTATTAGTCCGCCTACAACCCCCTGTAAAGGTGGTTTCGCTGCAGTGTAGAAACGTTAGGCCGTGAAAGCACCCACCCAAAGAAAATCCGCTCTGCCACGAACCTCCACTTCTAATTTGAAGGGGCTCAGCAACACTTTTTGGGCATGGTCAGAAAACGTTGCCAATCGGTACTTGAGGCTACCGAGAACACGCGATCCACCAAATATTATAACGCAGCACCGCGGCCTGCCATTCACAATAAATTCTCCAAGTCAGCTAAAAATTGCTCTGTTCTCCCGGCAAATGATGCCACAAGCTTAGAAATTACTCGTCACAGCCATTGGCTGATTTGAGCATGGCACGCTTGATCGTTACTCAAGCTGCCGCAGAAAGCCGCGACTTGCCCGCGCGCGCGTAATCGAACTGAAAAGTTGTGTATTCGAAGCAAAAAAAAAAAAATAATAGCAAGGGAAAATCCTGAGGCGCATGATGCATTTTGTTTCCTCATGCCATCCCTCCCTGCTTAACTTCCAGAGCTTTCATCTGGACGAGAAGAAAGAACGCAAAGGAAGCGTGCGATAAACCCTTGCAACTCCTCTCGTACTGGATGTATTCTCAATACTTTTGAGGCTGTGAATTTGTGAGGCAATAAGCTTCTTTAGTGGATCCATTCCATGGTTACTTGAAGAAGTGTTTCAGCCCCCCCCCCCCCCTTTTCCCTTTAAGCTAAAATATCAATATCGTTTCAGCATTAAGTAATTGCTCTCGGGCTGTCACGTCAACTTAGCATCGTAGTTTTCTGACCACTTAGGTGGCGAAAGGAGCAAACTTCCGATGAGTTTTGTCGTTTTCACATCATTTAATGCACAGTGTGAACAGGCCTCCTCACAGTTAAGTTGTGTTACGCCGTTCGTGTGCAGAAGTCAATCGTGTGGTTGTACCATTCGTAACATTGAATCACAGCGTATTTTATATAATGTAGTCCCTTCGAAGTAACTTTCAAATTCGTATCATCGTGAAATTCGCATCAACCGTAATTTTATCATCAAGACTGCTGTACTTTCGTGTTTGCCCATGATCCCATTGACGCGACTGCACTTGTGTTCACAGCGATTGTGGTAGTGTGTAATTGCGCTTGGGCTAGCAGTGCCTGACTGCACTTGCGTACTTATAACACCGTGGTTGTAATTCACGAGAGCGAGGCTATACTCGGCGACAACTTTTCTTGACAGCACTGTGGAAGCTATAAAACCAAAACGCATGCCTGCTGCTATGCCAAAAAATAGTGCTTTAGTTTTCTCGTTACTTTTTCACGTCCCTTGCTGTAATACAGTCGAACCCCACTACAACAAAACTGATGGGGTACGGATAAATTTGAAGCGAAAATTACGTTGTAGTGAAATACAAAAAAATACAGCCGATCTGAGCTAGAAAAACAAAGACACGTTTATTCTCGAAATTCAAAAAGTGTCCGCTGCTTTTCATTCTTTCCCAGCAGCGTCACGATGTGATTCTCACCCATGCATAGTGAGACCATGCTGAAAAGCACGCAGAAACAACGCCTAAGACCGCCTTCGTGAACGAACCAAACAGTTGCGTTAACACGTTAACAACAGCAGCTGTCCGCCCTCAACGTGTATCCGACAACACCGAGAAGGCAGAGTATCGTGGAGCGGCAACTTCTATGTCGTTCTTATCATCTATCACTTCGCAGCTAGCTGATTTTGTTGATAATGCGGACGAACAGCCGCACTGATTAGTTACCATACTGGCAAAGCGTGAACATAATGATAGGCATCGGAAAAGGCATTGTTCCGCGGTTGCACCGAGCAGCAGCGTGAAGGAAACCATGAACTAAGCGATGAGCTTCAGTTTCGGATCGTCTGCGGCCCAAAAGCAAGCAAGTGGCTTGCTTTTACTGCAAGCCAGTGGCAAAAAAAGCAAGCCAGTGGCAAAACCAGGGAAGTCTCATCGCCATCGCTATCGGGCAATGACTGCGCCCACGCTTGCTCAACAGCGGCGGTTTCTGGTGGTGCCAACGCGTGTTTTAGACTTCTTTGATGCATTTTCAGGCTCTGAAAGTGCATCGAAATGTTAAAGATTGGATTTAGTATATAGCAATAAGTATCTGAACCTGGAATTGCATCGTGAAATTTCATTGAAACAAGACGACATAAGAAAAAGTGTTCGTTGTGGCGACAATATTTATGCATTGTATCCTACGGACTGCTGAGGGAGAATCATGAATTTTTCGTTGAAGCGGCGTTCGTTTGTCACAAAACGAGCGCTCTAAAACGGGCGCACCGCCAAATTCTCGCGACGAAGCGCCGAGAGGTCAACGATAAAAAAGAAAACAAGCATCCAAAGACTCCCCGGGCACGCGTCCCTCTCCCCTCGGAAGTGTAGGTTCGCCCACGAACCTCCTCACCCCACATCGGCGGCCGAGCAAGCCCTCGAAATTTCTCGAAGGAAAGGGGCGTGGAGATGCCGGGTTGAGTCATCCGTCGCGGACGGCCTTCGAACCGTCTCGCCCTCTCCCCAGCCTTCGCTGCGTATCGCGCCGACGAAATGATGAGAACTTTCTGGAATCGGGCGCGGAACGTATTTAATCGAGCAGCCGAGATGAGAGATCAGGAGAAGACGGAAGTTAGCGCCAGAGCGCGTAGGGATTCCGCCGTGTAGTCGGCGAAGGTTTTGTCCGTAGAGACAAAGCAGGAAAAGAAGATGATTTCCACCTGTGGGGTGACGACTCGAGCTACAGGCAAGAGTGTGTGTTTACCGCTATCAAGCAAAGACGCGTGGCAACAGTTACGTGTGTGAAGCCGACGTGTTTCCGGCGAAGAAGTTTGAAGCTTGGAGAGTGGCCAATTGAAGACGCGAGGTTTCCTGGAAGAGAAACTTCGGCGAGGTTTTCTGGAAGAGAAACTTCGGGGGCAGTGGAACGACAACAACGCTGGACTTTGAGTGAATGATTCTCGGAAGAGTATCATTCAGACCTTCGTTCCAAAAACTTTGGACTGAATAAGTTTACTAACACTTTAGTCTTTAAGTGTCTTGGTTGTTCGATGCATGCGACTGCATTGTAGTGCGTATTGTTGTCTGTGTCCGTTGTTTCGAGTGTGGCTGATTGTACTGTGTAGTACATTGTTTGATTAGTGACCTATTGTAGGCAACTATTGTGGAGTGTGCATTCTTGTGTATTGTTTTCGATCTGCCATTATTGAGAATATAATTTTGTCTGTTTATCAACTCTCAGCTCTGACTTGTTCTTTGGGCCACAGCCGGCGTCCACTGGCGTGCCAAATAGGACCACTTCTAAATTGTCCACGCTTTCGTGGTGCGGTTCGGGGGGCCGATACTACGGCCCTTGGAAGTAGCCCGGCGATCGGCTCCCTAATTAACGGGACCTGTGACAATTAATCTGGCGTCCGCGACAGGACCTTTTGGTGCACAGTGTGTCCAAAGTAGTGAAAAAGAGCCTTGAGTGGTTGATACTGCTATCGGAACGAGTTTGTGTGTTGCTCAGTGTTCTCGTTAACGAGTGCAGGGGAGTGTTCCGATAGACTGATTTAGGCAGATACTTTTTACACGCGGCAAGACTGCATTTGTGAGACACAATGGATCTCGAAGTTAGTAGCTTTTGGTGAGAAGATGGGTCTTTCTGGCGCCGAACTACGGAAGTGGGTAAGCCAGAAGGAGAAAGAGGCGGTGGAAATAGAAAAGCTGGCCGCTGAGAGAGCGAGAGAAGAAAGAGAGGCAAAGGAGCGACAGCTGAAAGAAGAAAGAGAGCAAAGGGAACGGCAGCGGCAGCACGAGATGGAACTCGAGCGGCTCCGTTTGCAACAGCGAAGCGAAACTCCCGTCCAAGCTAGAGTTGAAAGCAGCGAACGGGAAGATCATGGCTTCCGCTTGAACCCAAGCAAGCTACTCGTAGCATTTGATGAAAGGAAGGACGACCTTGACGCGTACCTTCATAGATTGAGACGATTGCGAGGAGCCAGAATTGGCCAGAACATCAATGCGCAACTGCTTTGAGTATTGCTTGAGTGGTGAAGCGCTCAGTGTGTACGGCAGGCTGACGCCGACCGATGCAGCCAACTATGCAAAGGTGAAAGCTACTTTGCTGAAGCGATTTAGATTTACTGTGGAAGGATTCCGAGACAGATTTCGGACAGGAAAGCCAGTTGATGATGAGACGGCTACGCAGTATGCCGCCCGACTTTGCCATTATTTCGACAGATGGATTGAACTTTCAGGGACAGCGCAGGAGTACGATGAGCTTAGAGAGCTCCTAATTAGAGAACAATTTCTTAGTAGATGCCACCCAAGCCTGTCGCTGTACTTGAAAGAGAGGAGAGCTAAGTCACTTGAAGACATGCTTGAATTAGCTGATCAATTCTTGGAAGCGCAAGGTGGAACTAACTTGGCCAAGGTCAAGAAGGAGTGTCCCGAAGATTAAAAAAATTCGGCACCCGAACAAAAGAAGCGTGCACCGGAGAGTGTTCCGCGATGTTTTCTGTTTAACCGAATGGGTCATCGCGCGAGCAACTGTCGTACTAACTTTACGAGCCTTACGGTAGTAAAATGTTTTAAGTGTGGTCAGACTGCGCACAAAGCAGACGCATGTCGAAACGGAACGAGTCAAACTCACCAGGTATCCTGTGTGCAAGCGGCACCGAAATCCGGTAATAATGTCGTCACTGATGGATTCGTAGAGTTGAAAAATGGGGAGAAAATTCCTATTGTGGGTGCTGTAATGACAAAACAGCCAACCGGTGTCACAAAGGGAATGCCCACGCTGCCTGGAAAAGTTGCGGGCAAGAAGGTTACGGTGTTAAGAGATACCGGCAGCTCCACTGTTATCGTGCGGAGAAATTTGGTACGGGAAAGTGAGTAAACAGGCAAAACGAAACCAGTTTGCCTAATTGACAGTACGGTTCGGATGCTTCCCGAAGCAGAGATTGAGGTTGAAACCCCGTACTTCAGCGGGAAGGTTAACGCTCTATGCATGACGACCCCCCTGTACGACCTCGTCATAGGAAGCATCGACGGGGCACGAGGGCCGAAGGAACCAGAACGTTTAGGGGAAGACCCAAAGATGGAGCCCGCGCCGACACAGGGACCCGCGAGATACAGCGGAGAAAAATCCCGTGAAGGATCTTACTCGAGCCCAAGGTGAAGCCTGGGCGCAAGAGACAGCGAATGAGAAGATGATCGTGTTGAATGAGTTCACGTGCTAGGCAGCTGGACTTGCGTCGGCACGACCTCAACCGACCGACAGTGTAAAGGTGACGGAGTCGGCCAGCCAGGCCCCATGTCGTGACATGAACAAGCGGGTGAATAACCGAGCCGGATCGGTTGAGCGTCATGACCCGTTAGCAGTGTCAGAAGTGACAACGATGGCTGAGACGCCGCCTCAGATACCGTCGTTAGAAGGGGCTCGCCGGAACAAAACGAGCAAAAACAATAAGAAGAGATTGAGAGAGCACCGCAAGAAAGGGCGCAAGCGCCGCTCAAAGTACACAGGATAAGTGCTGAGGTCGAATCAGAATGTGCTTGGCAGTGCTGAGTGCCATATGTTGTGTTATCCTGTGTGACAAGTGTCGAAGTGTTTGTGCTGTGACGTGATGTATAGTATTGCAAAATTATTGTAATGACAGACCTTTGTACATTTGTATTGCCTGAAGTATGTGATGGAGTATTGTATTCATGTACCTGTGTCTATATTATATGTGTTGTGAGATTGAATTGCAATGTACAATTGTATTGAGTGATATATTGTGAATGTGACGTGTCATGAGCTACGGACTATGTTACAGTCTCTGAGAGTGTAGGGACTGTTTTGCGCTCGTTTGTGTGGTTTTGAAAATTATGAGATGATATTCTTAAAGTGGGGGGGGGCAGTGTCACAAAACGAGCGCTCAAAAACGGGCGCGCCGCCAAATTCTCGCGACGAAGCGCCGAGAGGTCAACGATAAAAAAGAAAACAAGCATCCAAAGACTCCCCGGGCACGCGTCCCTCTCCCCTCGGAAGTGTAGGTTCGCCGACGAACCACCTCACCCCACATCGGCGGCCGAGCAAGCCCTCAAAATTTCTCGAAGAAAAGGGGCGTGGAGATGCCGGGTTGAGTGATCTGTCGCGGACGGCCTTCGAACCGTCTTGCCCTCTCCGCAGCCTTCGCTGCGTATCGCGCCGACGAAATGATGAGAACTTTCTGGAATCGCGCGCGGAAGGTATTTAATCGAGCAGCCGAGATGAGAGATCAGGAGAAGACGGAAGTTAGCGCCAGAGCGCGTAGGGATTCCGCCATGTAGTCGGCGAAGGTTTTGTCCGCAGAGACAAAGCAGGAGAAGAAGATGATTTCCACCTGAGGGGTGACGACTCGAGCTACAGGCAAGAGTGTGTGTTTACCGCTATCGAGCGAATACGCGTGGCAACAGCTGCGTGTGTGAAGCCGACGTGTTTCCGGCGAAGAAGTTTGGAGGCCTGGAGAGCGGCCAATTGAAGACGCGAGGTTTCCTGGAAGAGAAACTTTGGGGGCAGCAGAACGACAACAACGCTGGACTTGAGTGAGTGATTCTCGGAAGAGTATCATTCAGACTTTTGTTCCAAGAACTTTGGACTGAATAAGTTTACTAACTCTTTAGTCTTTAAGTGTCTCGGTTGTTCGATGCATGCGACTGCATTGTAGTGCGTATTGTTGTCTTTGTCCGTTGTTTCGAGTGTGGCTGATTGTACTGTGTAGTGACCTATTGTATGCAACTATTGTGGAGTGTGCATTCTTGTGTATTGTTTCTGATCTGCCATTATTGAGAATATAATTTTGTCTGTTTATCAACTCTCGGCTCTGACTTGTTCTTTGGGCCACAGCCGGAGTCCGCTGGCGCGCCAAAAAGGACCACTTCTAAATTGTCCACGCTCTCGTGGTGCGGTTCAGGGGGCCGATACTTCAGCCCTGGGAATTAGCCCGGCGATCGCCTCCCTAATTAACGGGACCTGTGACATCGTTGTAGTGGAGTTCGACTGTAAATGCTGCTTTATTCATTATCAGACGGAGACAGCTGCAGGAAGTTGTGCATAAAATACCGTTATTGTTCGCCTGGAAAAAATTCTTGCCTTTTCTTTCCATTTCTTAGACAACACGACCTTTTGAGTTACCCCGTTTTTCCAAAGAGACATGGTGTTTGTGACGTCAGTGTGGGTCGCAGACTCGCTGTTTAGTTTTCGAGAAAAAAAAAAAATGTACTCGTAATACAATACTAAAATGTACACTGAGCAATTAAAATGTTTCTCCCATTCATAATTTTCTTGCATATGTTTTTTTAAGCCTGTTAACGTTGCCAGCGAGAGAAACCAAATCAGCAGCAAGCTGCGGCACTACTTGCAAAGCAACACAAATGTGTGGAAGCCCCACTTCATTCGCTCCAATGTCGAGAAAATTTGTCGCAGAGTATAGTGACAATGAGCAGTAGCTTCGCTTCGAGCGCTGCATCAAAAAACAGGGTAGGAGTTCATGCAGAACGATTCCGCCGCGGCCCGCAAGCTCATCAAACCTGCCGGCAGCATCATGGTTGATGGACTACAGTCGATTCCCGAATATATCAAACTGGGATATATAAAATATTGTTATATGGAACAGTTGAAAAAATCCCCTAAATTTCCCATGCAAAAGAATGGGACCCGTGCACCTGTATATCAAACTCCCGCACAGCAGGACATCCGCTATATTGAACGCTGCGCCATGCCGAAGCTCAGAAAGTGCATTTTCCTAGCAAATATTTATCCATTTTAGGCGACGTTCCAGCAAGTTCCGATCCTTTTTCGCACGCAGGCGACGAAAAAAACAGTGTCATTTCGTCGCGCTGATCTGGTTTGTTGCACGGCACTTGCACGTAGATCGGTACGTTTGATGCGTGATCTGCAGTTTTTTACCGCGCGGCCATGGTGTCTTCCCAAAAGACCGATTGCCGAGGCACTGAAAAGAGAATGCGAAGTGCTCGGTGATCTCAGTGCAATGTTCGCATGCGGTTCTCATTTCCTTCCTTTTTGTCAACGCACAATGGCAGGCAAGCCTGAGAAGCATGGCCCT